>SEYY01001864.1:22500-30000 GCA_009176605.1 Armadillidium nasatum | reverse complement strand
TTGCACCCTGCCTTGGTAAACTATTCGTCTCTGTCTCTCTACTTTCGACCTTCCCTTCTTGCTAGATATGTGCATTCATTCAGCCGGTGTTCGAAGAAGTGTGACCCCTCTGAACCCTCTAACTACTGTAACATTTCTTTAACCTCCATTCTTTCTAATGTTTTCGAACCTATCCTTAACAGGAAGATTTGGAAACAACTCAACTCTTGAAATATTATTTCTGATCGCCAGTATGGCTTTCGTAAGAAACGCTCTTACTGGTGATCCTCTTTCCCTTCTCTTTGACTCTTGGTTCTCCGATCTTCGGTATTTCAATGAATCTTTTCATGTTCGCTGGGCAAATCGAAAGCCTTCGATTGAGTCTGGCAAAAAGCTTTGATTTCTAAACATTCATCTTTTGGAATAATCTGTCCTTCTCTCAGTAGTCTTCTCTTCGATTTTCTTTTCGGATGTTCTATGGCAGCTGTTGTAGACGACCACCGTTCTTTCTTTAAATCTATTAATAGTGGTATACCTCAGGGTTCTGTCCTATCCCCAACTCTTTTCAATTTTTTTATTAATAACCTTCTCTCTATTATTTTATCACCTATCCACTCTTTTGCTGCTGACTCTACCCTCCATTACTTTTTTCAGTTTGAAAGACGCCCCTCACTGCAGCAGTTAATTGACGCTAGAAGTGGTAGTATTTGAGCAACTAACCTCTGATCTTTCTTCGTATTTCAAATTGGAGCAGAGAAAATATGGTTGTTTTCAATGTTCATAAACTCTGTTCCTCCATATCTCTATTTGACACAACTTTCCACACAACTATGACATCTCCTTCGAAAGCACACAACTCAAACCTTCAACTGTACTTAATATTCTCGGTGTTTCTTTCTCTCGTCATCTTTCTTCTAAGGATCACATTACTACTCTTTCTAAACAAGCTTCTAAGCGGTTAGGTGTTCTGAGGCGCCTTTCAGAATTTCTTCACGCCACCACAATTGTTTTCCTCTTTATAGGAGTGCTGTTTGCCCTTGTATGGAGTACGCCGCACATATCTGGGGTGGTTCACTCATACAACTCTCCTTGACTAGGTGGAGTCTAGGGCTTTTCGACTTATCAACTCTCTCGCTATCACTAATTCTCTCCATTCTCTTTCTGCCCGTCAAATTGTTGCGTCATTGTCTCTACACCATCGCTATTACAATAGACACTGCCCTTCTGAACTTCCCATCGCATACATCCCATGAGAAAGGCTTGTGAGACACTCCTTTCTACACAGACTCATTCTTTCTCTGTCTAACTATTTGAACCCAGACTTAACCACTATGTTCAAACCTACGTATACTCTACTGGTAAAGTCTGGAACACACTTCCTTTATCTGTTTTCCAAACTTCCTTTGACTTGCACACTTTCAAACGCAGTGTATAGGTATATGTCGGCGTTTAACGCCCAGGTTTCGATATTGCCTGAACTCTGGTGGAAATTAGTAGGCCTCTGGCCTTTCCCCACCAGAGAAGACATAGACACACACTCTCTCTCTCTCTCTCTTTCTCTCTCTCTCTCTCTCTCTCTCTCTCTCTCTCTCTCTCTCTCTCTCTCACACACACACACACACACACATACACACACACACACACACATATATATATATATATATATATATATATATATATATATATATATATATATATATATATATATATATATATATATATATATATATATATATATATATATTGATATACATGGACTCTTCAAAGTATGTATCACTGTTTAAGTTATTGTAGAAAAAAATCTGAATCTTTTTATTTATTCTCCTATTCTTTAAAGCTCAAATTTGTAGCGACCAATTTTAACCGTAAGAAAAAAAGAGAATTCTTTGAAATCATTTCGTGCGACAAGTTTGCAAAATAATTTTTTAGTTAATACTAAAGTCGTTTATTTATTTGATTTTTAGGTAACTTTTTTTCCTTTAAGAACTGACGATTTGTTCTAGTACACAAGTTCAACTATATATATATATATATATATATATATATATATATATATATATATATATATATATATATATATATATATATATATATATATATATATATATATATATATATATATATATATATATATATATATATATATATATATATATATATATATATATATATATATATATATATATATATATATATATATATATATATATATATATATATATATATATATATATATATATATATATATATATATATATATATATATATATATATATATATATATAAGGAACATAATGATGCTGCGGAGTAATTATTTTTAATGAATAAGTAAAGTGGCGTCTATTTGGGACTTGGAGTTTGATCAATGTTTTTAAAGTTATTGATTTGGTGCTTCGTTCAAAGTCTCTTTCGTCTTTTTCATCAAATTTCTTTTATTCATTTCCATAAAAATGAACGATTTTATTTTTTATTTTTTTTTTTTTTTTTTTCTTTTTTTCTTTTTGTAAAAGACGAAATCGAAACACGCTTTTGTGGCCGACTTTTCTTTGAGTTCGGATTTACTTCTTTTACATCCGAAGAAACTTTTGTTGTTGTTGTTGTTGATGCTGTTGTTGATGCTGTTGGTTGATGCTGTTAATGCTGCTTTCCTCAAAGAATGTTTCCTTTCACTTCCTTTTCTTTTCTCAATTCCACTCTTTTACACCAAATTAAAGAGCAACAAACAAACTTTACAGTATACTCCTACATATATATATATATATATATATATATATATATATATATATATATATATATATATATATATATATATATATATATATATATATATATATATATATATATATATATATATATATATATATAAAAGTAAGCAGCACAAAAGCTCGAAATATGAAGAAAATAAATTCTTGATTAAAATAGAACTGGTTTTATTAATTCCCAAAAATGTTTACTCCGAAATTTCGGGAAAACCAATTTTGTTCATCAGGATATGGATGTTCTAAATATTTTTCTTTATAGAAGTGAATAGAGATCACACATTTCCCTAAATATTGTTAGAAACTAAACTGATAATAATTAGATGTAAGTCAAAAGAATAGTCAAAAGAGATGAAACTGGAAAGGGTTAATTTCGTTGTTGAGAAGTGGTTTAAGACTGGAGAAGTATAAGGTTTCTAAGATTATCAGGCTTAGTAGTTGGTTGGTTTGGGTGATAATGGAGAAATGATTAGAGTTTATGGGATGATTCCTTATAGGACTGTGGTTTCTAAAGTTGGAAGTGTTAGGAAAAATGTACAATGTTGTAAAGACAACCTACGTTAGAAGCACTCAACGCCAACTCTTAAAAAGAACAGAGGAACACAAGGGTCGTTCAAGGGAGAACAGAAAATGTGTCCAAAAAGTTTGTCCGACCACTGATGTATGTTGTAAACTTTGCTCAAAGGCTGCGAAACCGGTAAATATTTATACCAGCAGCGCCTCATGCTTCCTCCAATAACAGTTCCTGCTCCATCTACACTTATAAAATCATTAATTGTAAGCTATGAAACGTAGGAAGTGCTAAAAAGGAAACAATGTTACTTACTCTTTAATTTTAACTTAGAATTATAAATCTGAAAAAAATATTTTGCAATAAACAAACTTGTTTTGTTCCATCTCAGGTCCATAACCTTCCTTTCCATAATATAAAAATATCCTTTATGATACTACTGATATATCTCCACGCTTGGTCATTGGAAAATGAAAGATAAATTGTAGCTGAACAAATTTACGTACATAAAGCAGGATATGATGGTTGCACAAAAAGGTTGTATTGTAGAGCATCTATTGGACAAGTAGCTAATAAAACAGAATATAATCTATATTAATGATATGGATAAGAAAATAAAATGCCTAACTTCTAGGTTTATTGATACCACTTAACTTTTATAAGTATTAAGGGATGTATGTTCCTGTGAAGGTTCAACTTGGCTGAAAAGTATCAACTAAAAATTAACAATAAAAAAATTGAAACTTTCTTCAACTACGTTTTTCTAATAAAAATTTTAATTGCGAAATGTATGGAGAATGGCTTGAGTAAGTAGATAAGAAAGAAGATTTGGGTATGATTGTTAAAAAGTAATTTGAAAGCATCAGACTAGTGTTTTGAAGTCAAGAAATGAAGCTAAAAGAATTTTAGAAATAATAGTTCATAATGTTAATTATAAAATTAATATTTATATGATTATATTAAATCATTGATAAAGTACTGCGCACAGGTTTGGGCTTCTTATCTAAGACATTAAAATGATAAAGGCAGCGCAACCAAGAACAAGAATAATAAGCTAAAAGAACTGGGAATGTTCCCTTTTGAAAGATTTTTAAAAGGTCGTGTGATTCAGGTTTATAAATTGTTTTCCCCATTTGACTTTTAGGCGTAAGTCCATTTCATTAGATCACAATAAGCTCACCATTTATAAAAAGATAAAGAAGAAAGTTTTTCATCTTGATGTGAGGAAGTAATTTTTCATCAACAAAGTAATTATTTAAAAAAAAAAAAAAAAAAAAAAAAAAATTACAGCTGGATATTATTGATATTATCTCTCTTTCAACTTTTAAGTACAAGGAAAAGTTGGATCAATATATGAATGATCCAGGTATAGTATGATCGATTAAGATTTTAAAGCCTATGCTTGTTATGCATAGTGAATTTACCTCGGATTTTATGGTGTATATTTTTAACAATCCTTTAAAACACAAGTGTTTTGCTTAAAGCATGTTTAGCAGAAATATTTGTTTATAATTTATCTTAAAGCAAATTGCATAATACAAATGCAATTACAGAGTCAGATTATTTACTTTCATGATTAAATTTTAGATCAGATCTAAGAAGGGCCATAAAATACAAATGATAAATTTATACTTCAATTTTGACTGAGACTGCTTCTATCCATGTCTTTCTTCTTATGTTCCATAATTCTTATGTTTCTTGACAATTTTTGTTTTATTTTATTGGGGAAGATCACGTTGTTACTCTCTAGAGATAAGATTCTAAGAGTTGGATGTTCGTCAGTTCCTAAAGAACTTCTTCACACCACAAAAATTATTTGGTTTCTATAGAGATCTCATTCGTTCTATCTTTCAAGGAAGCCCGAATACAGCATCTGAAGAAAAAGTTTAAAAAGCTCTCACAATCTCACTGACTTTCTACAGTCTCTCTTAATAACTGTTGGATGTTGCAATGGTCTTTTCATCATACTTTTATTATGACGGACACTGTTCTTCTGAACCTTTTTGTCGCAAACCCCCATCCTTTGAGGAAAGAAGGTGTGACTCACTTTTACATACAGATTCATCCTTCTTATTATTTGCAGCTTTTTTTCAAGCCAAGCAACCATCATGCTCATTCTTTCATGTATTCTATATTCTTGAAAGCCTTTTTTTAATTGTTTTTTTTTTTCCAGTTACACATGTCCAAACCTTATTCAAGTATATCAATATAACTTCACTTTATAACTTTAACTTCACCCTAGAACTGTGGTGGCTTACCCCAATTCAAGTGGATTACGTGAGGGTACCAGGTTTTTTTTTTGATCAGAGAGAATATATATATATATATATATATATATATATATATATATATATATATATATATATATATATATATATATATATATATATATATATATATATATATATATATATATATATATATATATATATATATATATATTTACACATCACCACCACTCCTCTTGTAAAGCCCTATTCAAGGAGGGGGTGTCAGAATAAAAAATAAAAAAAAAAGCATATATATATATATATATATATATATATATATATATATATATATATATATATATATATATATATATATATATATATATATATATATATATATATATATATATATATATATATATATATATATATATATATATATATATATATATTAGATTTTGTGACAAATATAAGGTTTATTGTATATACATCTATATTATATTAATATAATCTCCTTATTTGTTTGCAGTTAGTTCCATGTGTCAACAAACGGAAAAGGGAATCTAAGTTCAATCTTCAGCAAACATCAAAAGAAAAGAGAATTCTATGTCAATCGAGGAACAAGTTCGCAGTCATTTGTCTCGCAGATTACACCTAAGATCTTAATCCCTAACGGACCTTTGCGATGCTGCTCGAAATAGGCCGTGTTGCCAGAAACAAAATAGTTCATGTTGCCAGAAGTGATCCGTCTTAATTCTTTGCAGATTCAGAATGCGCATTGCATCAGAATTTAATTAGTTTTGTTAGAGTCATAGACAAGATATTAAATTAATTTTGAAAGTGATATTGGCTTTAAAGGTAGTCTCAAGTAACACTTTTTTTTTAGTGTTAGAGGAAATATTTTAAAGTACAAGTTAAAGAACTTAAATTAAGAATTATAAGCAAAAGAAATGAAATTATTAAACTTTGCTTAGTAAAAGATTGATGCGTATTATTTTAACGAAATATTTATAAATGTTTTATTTCTCATATATATATATATATATATATATATATATATATATATATATATATATATATATATATATATATATATATATATATATATATATATATATATATATATATATATATATATATATATATATATATATATATATATATATATATATATATATATATATATATAGTTTCAACCAGAACTGAAATTGATAGATTATTTTTCTTTTTTCCACCAGAGTTGGGAAAAAAACGGAAATTTGATCGTTCATGCTGACATGTCCCGACACACGGTTTTTATAGGTGTGTAAGTTGTAGGAAGTTGAGGAAATAGATTAAGCGAGTGTGTTCTAGACTTTACCAGAAGAGTATATGTAAGTTTGAGCATAGCCGTTAAGCCTGGGGTCAAATAGTTGTAAAAGAAAGGATGAGACTGTGCTGAAAGGCGTGTTGCACAAGCCCTTCTCAGTGGAGGATTTATGCAACGTGAGGGTTCAGAAGAGAAGTGTCCGTTGTAATAGCAAAGTCACAATTTGACGAGCAGAAAGAAATTGCAGAAAGTCAGTGAGAGTGAAAGAGTTTATAAGAAGAAAAGCACTAGACTTCACCTTTTAAAGGCGAGCTGTTTGAGTGGAACCATCTAAGATGCTTGAGACGTACTCCATACAGGTACGAACAACATCCCAGCCTATGAAGAGCAACCAACTGGAGTAGCGTGAAGAAATTACGATGGAGCCTATCTATGAACATCAGACCTCTTAGACGTTTGTTTATAAAAAGAACTAATGCGATCAATCCAAAAAAGATCACGAGAAAAAGAAACACGACGAATATTAATGTTAAATGAAAGTGTGAGTTTTGTGTTTTTGAAGAAGTTTTCGTAATTGTATGAAAGGTTGTGTCGAGTAAAGAGACGGGAGAACTGCGCTTTAGAGGCATTTAAATGGACCATATTTTCTTTACCCTGTTTGAAATACGAGAAAAATCAGAAGTTTGTAGCTCCAAGGTTACCCACCTTGCGTCAATTTATTGCTGTGGTGTG
>SEYY01001864.1:5000-17500 GCA_009176605.1 Armadillidium nasatum | reverse complement strand
GTAAGATGAGCTTTTGAGAAGATGAATGCTTATTTATTTGAGAAAAAGCAAATTCTGTTGTTTTGCTTAATGGTCAGAAATCTACTGTCGTTTGGTTATTGAAATCGGTGCATAAACTCTCAAACAAATCATTCATCTGACCATGATTAATAATTAGTGTTGCATCCGGTACATGAATTTGGGATCAAAAGCGTTAATCTAATCTAGCAGCTTCTGAAAAGTAATATATATATAATATATATATATATATATATATATATATATTATATATATATATATATATATATATTATATATATATATATATATATATATATATATATATATATATATATATATATATATATATATATATATATATCCATGACCTGTTTCTAGACGTCGCAGAACTCTAGGCAAGATCAAAATGAGGGGCTCTTGGCAAGAATAGGATACGGTACTCTCGTTTATATATTTATATATATATATATATATATATATATATATATATATATATATATATATATATATATATATATATATATATATATATATATATATATATATATATATATATATATATATATATATATATATATATATATATATATATATATATATATATATATATAATATATATATATATATATATATATATATATATATATATATATATATATATATATATATATATATATATATATATATATATATATATATATTTATTTTCACCTCCGGTCGCGCAAAAGGGCACACTCCTTACTAAAATTTCACCAGAGTTGGGGAGAAAATCGGAAACTTGGTCAAATTAAAGGCCGACATGTCCCGAGACACGGAGTTTGAAAGTGTGTAAGTTGTAAGACTTTACCAGTAAAGTACATGTAAGAATGAGCATAACGGTTAAGTCTAGGGTAAGAGAGTTGGATAGAGAAAAGATGATACTGTGAAGAAAGACGTGTCGCACGAGCCTTTCTCAATGGAGAAGTTATGCATTGAGAAAGTTCAGTAGAGAAGTGTCCATTGTAATAGCGATAGTAGAGAGGGACTAACGCAACAATTCAACTGGCAGAAAGAAAGAGGAGAGAATTAGTGTGAGTGGGAGTGTTGATAAGACGAAAAACCCTAGAATCCACCTTTTCAAGGAGAGCTCTAAGAGTGGAACTACCGCAGATGTGTGAGGCGTACTCCATACAGAGGAGAACAACACCCATATAAAGAGAAAGAAAATGGAGTGGAGTGAAGAAATTCTGGAGGCGCCTCAGAACACCCAACCTCTTAGAAGCTTATTTAAAAACGAGAAGTAATGTTATCTTTCCAAAGAAAGATCAAGAGAAAAAGAAAAACCAAGAATATTAAGGAGAGATAAAGGTTTGAGTTATGTGTTTTAGAGGAAGATATAGTTGTGTGGAAGATTGTGTTAGTGGAGAGATGGAGGAATTGAGTTTTGGTTGCATTGAAAACAACCATGTTCTCCCTGCCCAATTTGAAATACAAGATAGATCAGGTTGCCCCAATGCTAATTCTCTTGCGTCTATTAACTGTTGCTGGGATGGCGCCTTTCAAATTGAAAAAAGTAATGAAGGGTGGAGTAATCGGCATTGGAATGGATAAGAGTTGAAGTAACGGAAGAA
Source organism: Armadillidium nasatum (assembly GCA_009176605.1). Taxonomy (NCBI): domain Eukaryota; kingdom Metazoa; phylum Arthropoda; class Malacostraca; order Isopoda; family Armadillidiidae; genus Armadillidium; species Armadillidium nasatum. Next base: position 15,891 of record SEYY01001864.1, on the reverse strand, counting down.
GAAAAATGAAAGCAGAAAAAGTGTTGGGGATTTGACAGATCCCTGAAGAACGCCACTATTAATAGATTTAAAGAATGAACAGTGACCGTCTACAAAAACAGCTATAGAACGACCGGAAAGGAAATTAGAGAGAAGTACACAGAGAGAAGGATAAAAAGGCAAGTTTGGAAATCAAAACTTTGTGCCAAACTATATCGAAAGCATTCGATATGTCCTGCTTAACAGCAAAAGATTCACCGAAATGCCGAAGAGCGGGGAACTAAGTGTCAAAGAAAAAGGAAAGAAGATCACCAGTAAGAGAGTTTTTACGAAAGCCAAACTGGCGATCAGAGATAAGATTAGAAAAATTCTTCCTGTTAAGGATAGATTTGAACAGAAGTTAAAGAATTGTGGTGGTAGTTAGAGAACTGAGAAGGTTCCTCTTCTTCAGCGCAGGCTGAATGAGCGAACGTTTTCAGCAAGAAGTGAAGGTTGAAGTAGAAAGACATAGACGAAATATTTTTCTAAGATATGGTGCAAGCTCGGAAGCACAAGTTTTGAAAATCACAGTAGATATACCATCAGGACAGTACGCCTTCATAGTGTTAAGCTCAGAGAGAGCAGAAATGAGGTTTTCAGAAGAAATTACAATTTTAGGCATAAATGAATTAGAGGGGGTTAAACGAGTAGATACAGCTTTGGAGTTGTCTAAGATTGAATTAGAGGCAAAAGTTGGAGTGAAAAGTTCAGCTTTAGAAGACGGCAAAACGGCAGTTGTACCATCAGAAGATACTAAAGGAGGGAAGAAAAAGAAGCAATTATTTTGGAAAATACAATAAAGAACATGAGGAAGAAGAACCAGAAAGATTATTGCATTTTAAACGGAGAAATGAGTCTTTGGTGTTATGGAGAATTTACACTATTCCGGCAAGAAATATAAGTTGCGTGAGTTGCTGGAGTTTGAAGACGACGGTAGTACCTGAAGACATCATCCCTGCGGCGGATAGCACGAGAACTAGCAGAGTTAAACCATGGTTTGTAAGATTTAGTAGAATGTAGGCCTCCATGACAGGGAGAATCACCTCTGTTTTAAGCTCTGCATACTCTGAGGGATCCCTCACAAGAAAACAGTAATCATACCATGGGAAATCAGAAAAGTACAACCTCATGTCAGACCAGTTAGTCGTACCGAAATGCCAGAACGTCTGGTCTCCTAAGGCGGGGGACGTTCTTGCGGAAGACTTGAAGAGACAGGACAAGATACGGAGATAAGAAGGTGATCGGATAAACCAAGAGGAGGAAAGAGATTAACAGTGTAATGAGAACGATAAGAAGTTAGGAAAAGATCAAGTATGTTGGCTTCATCATCAAGGTGGTCAGGGATACGAGTATGGAGATGCACCAACTGCTCAAGGTTGTTCTGGATAGAGAAGTGGTTGGTGAGTTCACCAGCTGGATCCTTGATAACTAGATGAAAGCCATAGGCGGTGGTTAATATTGAAATCACCTAACATGGAGGTTTCGGAGAATGGAGAAGAAGAAAGAATGTGTTCTTTTTGGAGTTAAGATAGTCGAAGAATTTTTTATTTATATAGAGTTAGGAGTAAAGTGACAGAACAAATGAATTTAGTTGTAGAGTTGCAAAGAAAGCTTAAGCCATAAAGTATAGAATTCAGAAGTCTCCAAATTAGAGTAACAAGAACAGATATCATCGTTGCACACATATGCGCACATATGCGCAATATACGTCTTTGGCTGAAAATTGTGGATAGAGACAGTTGAAGGAACAGAGTAGGGTTTGCTATCAGAGCACTCAAACACTTGAATTTTAGCTAAGAACAAGAGATGAGTCTAGAAGAAAAGAGGTGGTGTTCGACAAAATGGAAATTAGACAAGAGACCGCGAATGTTACAGATATTAATAAAAAAAAAAAGATCTTGGTGGCACCAACCCCATCACCGGAGGCCACCAGCTCCCAAGTGGTGATGGAGGAAGGGGTGCATGAGGGATATTCTTTGGATGCTGCCCCTCCAAGCATCTCTGAGGCAGCTTTATGTTTTGCCATTTTGATGTTTTTTTTTTTAAGTATATCTACCTAGTTGAGGGGTATTTACACTATTTGTAAAACATGACCCCCAGAAAAATGAAAATAATATTTAAAAAGGTGAGAAACGAAAGGAAAATAAGTTATCGAGTTTTAGAAATCGAAAAAGTAGCGAAAAATCCTGAAATGTAGCCAATGTGGTGAGAGTATATTTTATAAATGTTGGAAAGTGGGAGCATAGACACTCAAATATGAGACGAGGGTACATTAGAGACCCTCTGAGAAGGTGAAACGCGAAAAGGAACGAACCAAAGGGCAACGGAGTGAAACGGAATGGCCTAGCTCACCCTATCACCCAGCGAGTTAAGCCCAGTGAGGGGTACTTTTATCGCTTTCGGACAGTGCTACGTCTTTCCCCTATTATACATATATATATATATATATATATATATATAATATATATATATATATATATATTATATATATATATATATATATATATATATATATATATATATATATAATATATATATATATATATATATATAAAAAAAAAACGAAAATAATTATATTTTTTTCAAATGCTACTTCCCAGGTCTTTGATTTTAAGGCTAACAATAGTTAGCCTTAAAAGTTTTAGCAACTTATCGCATTATTATTAACACTCGTGCCCTTACAGACTCTCTCTAATCTCTCATTAGGCCATAGAACTGCAGTATCGCTTCATTTTGGTCTGTCCTCCAAAATTCCACCCCTCACCAGCTGCTCCACCGCAGGCAGTTGATGTCGTCTTAATGAATCCTGAACTGACTCCATCCATCTCTTCCTGTCTATGTCCACTATATCTACTCTCTACTCCTGCACCCTCCATACATGTTCAAACTATCTCAGTCTCATCGCATCTATTTTGTGAATGATTGGTCTTACACCTATGTTTCTGTAATTCTTTCGCTTCTTATCCTCTCTTTCCTTGTCCTTCCCACCATCAACCGTAATACTCTTATCTCTGCAGCTTGGATATTGCTTTCCTCTCATGTTGTTGCACTCCATGTCTCCTCCACATATAGCAAGATTGGAGTCAAAATACTTTCAAAAATTACCTTCTTTCCTCTTAAATACATTCTTCTGTCGGCCAAGATAGGAAACAGAGCCCTCACCACTCTTCCATATTTCTCCGTCCTATTGGTAAGTTCTTGCATTTTTACAACTTACTTTGTGAACACTCCTTCTTCACTATCCACTTCCAACACAAACTCCTCTCTCTCTCTCTCTCTCTCTCTCTCTCTCTCTCTCTCTCTCTCTCTCTCTCTCTCTCTCTCTCTCTCTCTCTCTCTCTCTCTCTCTCTCTGTGCTAACTATTAATAGTTCTTACTCTCCCACATTTATTCTTAATCCCGCCTCTTTTAATTTTTCAGCAAAACTTATTACCTATCTTAATATCTCTTGATCTTCGCTCCAACATGCCAAATCATCGGCATAGAACATAATATTCCCATCTAGATCTTGCGCTTCCTTCTTTACTCTTCTTATTACCCAATCCAGATATGCTAAAACAGGATTGGGACAGAACACTGCCCTGCTTAACTCCTGTTCTCACTTGAATCAATCTTTTATTTTCATAACCCGGTCTGACCTTACATTCACAGTTCTCATACGTACTTTCAATAGCCTTTCTCAGTTTTGCATCTATCTGATATTCTTCTTCCAACGCCTTGCACAACTTCTTCCTCGGCACTGAATCGAAAGCGTTTCTTAGGTCAATAAATACTATAAGATTTCTTACCATATTCTCACATTTTTTCCACCATCTGTCTCAAAGCAAAGATCAGATCCATAGTGCTTCTACTTTTTCTATATCCATACTGTTCCTCCCCCAACCTTGCTTCCACCATCATTCTTAATCTTCTCTCCAATGTCCGTTTGTATACCTTCGTCAGATGATCCTCTGTAGTTTTTAGTCCCCAGAATATCATTTTCTTTTGTAAATAGGATATAAAATCGATCTTCCCCATTTTTCTGGGACTCTTCTTTCTCTCAAATATTCATTAAACAATTTAAGGATCTTTTCTTCAGTTTATCTACTCCTTCCTTTATCAATTCTATCAATATTTCATCTTCTCTTGGCGTTTAAAAAGTTAAATTTAAGGGATAATTTCCAACATTAATGTGAAATGGTGTCAGGGGCAAAGGTAGTCGTATCTACACCTGTCAATAAGAATAAATGGTAATGGTTTAACAGCATTCTCAACCACTTGAAACCAATCCTACAGCTTCTTGCCATGTAATTGAAATCAATGTGATGAAATGAAAGACCTTTGGAAGAACAGACTTTCAGGAGAGCACTGATGAAATTGAAGAATTTTGGTATTACGTTGTTTATTCTCCGTAAAAATTGTTCCTTTAGATCTTGGGGAAAAAGAATATGTCTCGATTTCTGGTACGACTCCAAAATATATTTCTACATTACTCTTTAATATTTATTTTAAAGCTTTTAAAATAAAGTTAAATTTTAAATTAAAAAATGATCAAACATGAATTCAAACATGAGTTCTTTAAAATCCATAATTTTACAGTGTCGTTCCTTAATAATTAATTTTTATTTCATTTACTTATTTGTTTTTATTAGCATAGTACTTCTCATTATGTTGGTTTACTTCTTTAACTCTCTTCTATTCCAAATTCCTTTACTACTATTTTTAAAAATAAACATATAAAATGAGCATTAATTGTTGGAGAGTTAAAGTGAATTTGAAAAAATTTTAAGGAAAAAAAAAAAAAAAAAAAAAAGGAAAAGAGAAGACGATGAACTGCTTTTCTCTTTCAATTAGAAAACGGATATTGCGATGTTTTTGGGCTTCACACCCGGAAATTGCAAATGTACCTAGGCTTACGCTCTCCTCAAAGCTTAAGAGAAATATTTCAATTATCATATATATATATATATATATATATATATATATATATATATATATATATATATATATATATATATATATATATATATATATATATATATATATATATATATATATTAGGTAGGTCAGGTTAGGTTAAGTTAGGTAGGTTAGGTAGGTTAGGTTACGTTAAGTTAGGTAGGTGAGGTTAGGTTAGGTTAGGTTAGGTTAGGTTAAGTTAGGTAGGTTAGGTTACGTTAAGTTAGGTAGGTTAGGTTACGTTAGGTAGGTTAGGTTAGATTAGGCAAGGTTAGTAGTAAAAGTATACATGTTGTAGTTGAATAATAAGGAAATTTATTACATAACGATATTAAAAGTTATCGCTATATATATATATATATATATATATATATATATATATATATATATATATATATATATATATATATATATATATATATATATATATATATATATATATATATATATATATATATATATATATATATATATATATATATATATATATATATATATATATATATATATATATATATATATATATATATATATATATATATATATATATATATATATATATATATATATATATATATATATATATATATATATATATATATATATATATATATATATATATATATATATATATATAGTAAGGGAACGATTTTGCAGTCAGGTACTGGCACTGTTCCTGTGCTTGTGAAGGGAAAGTAAGGAAAATTGGCCGCCACGCTTTTTCGTGAGGTATTTTTAATCCGATTAATCGGTTAATCTGATAATCAAAATAATCCCCTTTATTAATAATCTTAATCCCTTAATCCCCGCCCCTTTTTGACCTTTCTAAATCTTTTAATCAATTAAGCAACTGGCCTTTTTCATTTGTACGTGCTGCCAGGCAGGTGCCATCCCTTATTAACATTCATGTCCCTCAAGTACTAGTGCCAGGGCCTAACTCATGCTCTTTCCTGAGTGCCATTTCCAGTTTTTTCTAGCAATTTCTAGGACTTTCTAGCACCTGGCACCGTTGGTTAGAAAAACCCACTTTTCATAAGGGAAGTGCCAGACTGAGGGTTTAGGGGATGTCAGTGTCAGAAACAGCTGGCACTGAGGGTAAGACGTCATCCGGATACATCTGATGCCCTCATTGGCTACATCCAGTACATCCGTGACCAATAAGGATACAGGCACTCTCGGTGATGAGGTCACCTGCTCATGCTCAAACACACACATCATGCGTAAGCCATTTTTTTCTTGTACATGTTGTTTTCATCTCCGAATATTTTCTCTTGACCAAGCAATATCTGTCCATCATTTTCATTCTCTCGCCCATTTGGGATCTGTCCGCCATCCTGGATTTGGTTTCCCCCATCTTGAATTTGGCATCCGCCATTTTGGATTTGGCATCCACCATCTTGAATTTCTGTCTGCCATCTTGGATTTTTTTCCGCTATCTTTGATATTTCTGAACACGTGTTTTTCATTTCCGTAGATTTTCTTCCGCCATTTTGAATTTTATTTTCCAGCCATTTTTTCTCTATCACATCACGTAGTTTCCTCCTATCTTTGATTTGATTTTGAATTCTCCCCCATTTTTTCTTGACCGCAGCTCCATCTATTGAGTGAAAAGTAAACTTCCTCCAATATTCAGGGAAATTATATGAACTTAAAATTATTGTGAGACCATTTTTTTTTTTTTTTTTTATATACTGATCACCACCACTCACGGGCAGAGTCCTTTTCAAGGAAGAGGAACATAACATACAAAATGAATAAAACTCACTCATACTCAAACCAAACACACATCTCTCAGGTGAGCACAGACGGAAAGAGAGAAAGATTAAATACAAGAGGAAAAATAAATGATGGTAGAGAGTTCCACTGGACAGAGGTGGCTGGAAAGAAGGAGGCACCACAACGAGCTAACCTGGGGTTTCTAACATCCACACAAAAATCGTGCGAAAGCAGGGCACCCCTTGAGAAACGAGGACGACGCAATGGTGGAGGAATGAGAGAGGTCAACTCGCTCGAGCACCTGCCATTGTAGTACCTATAGAAAAAGAGAAAGAGCGCCAACGTCACGTTGCAGATATAGAGGGTCAAGAGAGTTTGAAAGTAGGGGACAGTTTATTAATCTTTTAGCTTTATACTCAACCCTATCCAGAAGAGAGGAGGTGCCGGAGCCTCTCCAAATGTGAGAACATTACTCCATACAAGGGCGAATAAGACCCTTATATAATTGGAGTAACTGTTCAGAAGAAATAAATTCTCGCAACCTGAATAGTATTCCCAGCTTCTTAGAGACCGCTTTAGCAATTATTACGATATGTGATTTCCAAGACAGTTTAATATGCTTAGCCCAAGAATGTTAATGTCATTTACAGGTGAGACGGGAGAACCATCGAAGAGGATAGGAAAGTTGGGAAGTGTTTATGAGGGATATGTAAAGAAGTTGAGTTTTAAAGAATTGAATTTCAAAAGGTTGTTATGACCACACCGGGAAATCGAATCCAGATCTGCAAGAATATAGTCAGAAAGTTGAAGACGAGAAGCAACTGTAGTAGCAAAAGAGGGAGCAGATTTAACTTGAATAGAAGAATGTAGAAGTGAGTCATCAGCATAAAAGTGAACAGAGTTAGAAGTGCAGTTGAGAAGATCGTTAGTGAAAAGTAAGAATAAAGTTGGAGATAAAACAGAACCCTGAGGAACACCACAGTTGACAGGAAAGGAAGAAGAGGTCGATCCATCTACAAGAGCCGAAATGGAACGATCTGAGAGAAAACTAGATAAGAGTAAGCGAAGGGGAGGAGGAAATTCAAAGGAAGGGAGCCTGGAGAGCAACGACCCATGCCTTACCCGATCAAAAGCCTTGGATATATCAAGCGACACCACACAAGGCTCCCTGAAGTCCCTAAGGGCAGAAGACCATTGATCAGTAAGATAGGAAAGTATGTCACAAGTTGACATCGAGCATCGAAAGCCATACTGGTGATCTGAGAGAAGAGAATGAGACTCCAAATGATAGAGGAAATGAGAGTTGAGGAGAGTTTCAAAATTTTTAGACAGAACACAAGTGAGAGCTAAAGGTCGATAGTTAGAAAGGTCAGAGCGACTACCTTTTTTCGGGATCGACTGAACAAATGCGCGCTTCCAGCAGTGAGGAAAAGTATTAGTATTAAGGCATAGAGAGTAGAGTTGAACGAGGACAGGCGCCAACTCGGAAGTACACTCCCTCAGAACACGAGGGGGAACGCCATCCGGACCACTGTCCTTCCTAACATTCATAGATTTCAGGATCCCGTGCACCTGATCGTGAGTAATGATGACATGTAGAGACATGGGATGCTCGAGAAGAGGAGTAGGAGGAGGGATTCCAGAATCGAGCAGGGAGGAATTAGATTAAAAAAGGGAGCCGAAGAGATTAGCTTTTTCAGAAGGTGTATAGTAACAGAACCATCAGAGCGAATAAGAGGAGGAAAGGCAGAATTACAGAAGTTATTACAGATATTTTTGACAAGAGGCCAGAAATTTTTATCACTAGGACAGCCATGGAGGTTAGCGGACTTCCTTTTTATGAAAGTACGCTTAATCTGTGTTTGTGGTCATTACGTAATATTTTACATAACAAATATTCATTTTTCGTATTAATATGACGTTATCACACCTTTTTTATGCGACTTTATTTATTATATAAGCACGCATACATATTTGATTATATCGAACAAATTATTACATAATAATTATATAATCACTGAATATTATTACGCTTACACCATCGATAACATTGAATGAATTATTACATAATAATTATATAATCAATGATATTATATAATAATTTATATAAATTTTTATAATTATTGTCACCAAATACATTTCTTTATCTTATTTCCATTATTTTTATTAACATTGTCACTTAATAATTATAATATTCACTGATATTATATGATAATTTAATTAAATTTGTCTAACTACTGTCTTTAAATATATTTCTTTATCGTATTTCTATCACTTTTATTACCATTGTTACATAATAATTATATAATTACAGTTATTGCGCAATAACTTTACATAATAATGCTAACATATTCACTGTTATTACGTCCTCGAAGGCTTTATTAGGTAATTTTTACACCACACTTACATCATCGATTATTTCGAATGTTTAATTACATAATAATTACAAAATCACTGTTATTACGTGATGTTTTACATAATAATTATGTAATCACTGTTACCAAATACAATCTTTACCACCTTCTTCTTATCACAGAAACACATGCACACATACACAAGTACATGCTAACCATCACAACTACATCTAATGACGTCACTATGCTACCCACATTCATGAAATTGTCAATGGTAACCAACTCCAACCGTTACCCTAATCGCAAGACTTTGAAATTTTTTCTACTTCGCTCATGCACTCGCTGTATATCAGAACCAGATATTACTAATTCGATTATTTAGTAGGAATTATTAATTTACCTCATATATTCATACCTATATCTTCGATTATATTGTATGAATTTTTAATTTATCGATTTTTTATTTTTTATTTATTTTTTATAATTTTTAATTTCTTTTTATTTATTTTTTTTTATTTTTCTAAATTTTTCCCTGAAGTTTATTTTTTATTTTTATTTTTCTTTTTGTGTTTTTCTTCTTTTTTTCTTTTTATTATTTATATTTTTTATTTTAATTATTATTTTTTAAGTTTATATATAATATTTTATACCTGATGCTGTAAAGCACTTAAAAATGCATGAGAGCTTGTTTAAATACAAACACACACACACACACACACACACAAACATATCAATACCCATATAAACATTCAAACACTCATGTGCCACGTAGATAAAACATGAAATATCAAGAATTCATAAAAAGAAGTTAACACATTTCCATTCATTACATACAGTATATGATATAACCTAACAACAAAATCATTCAGAAATAAATTTTTAATAAGAAAATATATTTATAATCTTATTAAAAAACACGAAATGTAAATATTGTGACGTCATACATTTTCTTTTTTACATTGTACTCGAGTTATTATAATCATATGATTTTTGTTTGTGACGTCCCAGTCATAAATTCTTATAAATTCTTTTTTTCTTTGAAGGATTAGCTTCCAAGTCTTGACATGAATTACAAATCGTGGAAATATTTATTCCCTAAACTAAGTGACGTCATAGGGCTTATTATTTTCCTATATTTAACATATTCACATATTCTTGGATATTCATTCCATTTTCTTCAAGCTGTAACTTTTTTAAAACTTATTTCATATCATCATTTTCTATATAATTATCAAGCTATAACTTTTTAAAACTTATTACACATTACATTTTCTGTATTTCTTTCAAGTTATAACTTTAAAAATTTGTTTTCATACCTTTCAAAAATAAATTATCTTCTATCCCTTTAATTAAAAATTGTAAAAAAAATTTGTAAAACAATTTATTTATTAAAAATTTATCGTTATTTATGATGCTAAAATACTGAATCATGTAATGAGAATTCCGTACACATGTACAAACAAACACACACACATAATATATTTTAAACTAACAAACTTCTTCCTCACATAGATATAACTTAAATAATTCTTATTTTCCTTTTCTAATCTTATTTTCTTGATTTTTAACCCAATACATTCGAACATTTACATACAATACCCAAACAACCTTATACACATGTACACACACACACACACTTATAGTATAAATAAAATATATACGACAAAGAGGTTTCAGGTAATTTTTTATTATTTCACAGACATGTATCCAAATGTTCTGAGTGATGAGATGCCATATACTACTTTTATATTTAATATATGTCACTTTGAATTATCAGGCAGTCATTTAAACACTTAATATATAAATAAATGTACACAAAATGGAGTTCCATCGCTAATCTCTTTTATATATTTAATAAACATATA
>SEYY01001864.1:0-2500 GCA_009176605.1 Armadillidium nasatum | reverse complement strand
TTTAGCTGCATTATTTAAAAATTATTATTTTGTTTTATACTTTCAGTCAATATGGCTAAAAGATCAGCTTCTGCAGTATTTGAATACTTTACAATGTTTCAGGATAGGCTCGAAATAGCTAAATGTTAACATCTGCAGTCGAAAATTAGAAGAGAACCTCCGGTGCTACAAGTAAAAAATTTCAACCAAATCTTTTTGGAGTATCTAAAATCAAAACACAAAGATGAACATTCACTAGCAGAAAAGGAGCGGTCAAAAGAAACAGAAAAGAAAAAATCTTAATTTTCTTATATTTTGTTTGAATTTTTTTTTATTATTTGACTGACTGAGCTGAAATTTTCAAAGTATGTGAATTTTTTCACGAAGTTCTGAGTTGATTTCGAGCATTTTTTTGAGTCTATAACGGTTTGAAACTTATTTGGACCCAAAGTTGAAAAAAATGAATAACTGGATCAAACCACTGGTCCACATGAGCTGAAAATTTAGCTGAATACCTTTGCCCCAATTTCTTGCATTGGTGGGAATAGGTTTTTGATATCATCTAAAAGTTTTAAGCATTTGCAAAAATCGTACCCTTCTGGAGGAAAAAATTATTTATAAAAAACGCTACCTACTATTTTTTTTTATTTGTGAATATTGTTTAGAAGAGGGCAGGGCAACAATATTTATTTAGTGCATATTTAAATGCTCTTTGTTTGAAGCGAGATATAGCCTCTCAAACTTTGGGAATTTTTGAAATTTGGCCAAAAATGGACCTTTTTTGAAGGCTATATCTCAAAACCAACGAATGTCATCGAATAAAGTACATAGAGGAATTTGTAGCCCCACCCCTCCTCTATACACACCAAAAATAGGAAATTTTATAGTTGTATTTTTTTTTTTTAAAATTTTGTCTGAAAAGTGGATTTTTTAGTTCAAAAAAATTTTTTTTTTCTATAGTTGGTCAGTTTTTGGCTTATAACATTTTTCTATAACTCTGGGACAAAAGTCTATAGAGGACTTTTGTATCCCATTTAATTTTGAATAAATAGTCAACTTTCAGCTCATTCTAAAAAGTGGTTTGGCACCCCATTCAATTAAAAAAGGTAAAATTTAAAAAAAAAAAATAAAAAAATAAAAAACTTTTAACCGTAAAGACTCGGAAAAACGCTAGAAATGGACTTTTCTTTACCGTAAAAAATCTATATAACTGAAAGTTTCAGAATCGGCTGAAAATTAAAAAAAAATAAAAATTTTTGTATTTTTTGCCATTTTAACCCCCGGCCGGCAAATCATTTTCCCTGATATATTATATATATATATTATATATATATATATATATATATATATATATATATAGATATATATTATATATATAATATATATAATATATATATATAATCATCTTAATACGGAAAAGTACATCTTCTCACTATGGAAGGTAAATCATTACTAAAAATACCGATAAAAATAGAAATTCTAAAATATCGATACATGGAATGATCAGATATATATATGGACCGACCGGGGCTCCTGCCGCGGCCATTTTTACTGACCTCGGCCCCGGCCCCAGCTAAAAATCAGGAAAAACCGGGGGTTGATCGCCAGGGTTAAAATGGCAAATTATACTTTTAAGGGAACAGTCCAATATTAAATCTTTGTTTAATTTTCAGCCGATTCTCCTGAATTTTTCAGTGTATATAGTTTTTTTCCCCTGTGAAAAAAGTCCATTATTAGCTTTTTCCGAGTCTTTAATGGTTAAAATAATTTTTGGATATTTGACCCTTTTTCAAATGAATGGTGGGGCTAAACCACCTTTTAGAATGACTTGAAATTTGGAATGTATATTCAGAATTCTATGGGATACAAAAACCTCTAACAGACCTTTGTTCTAAGGTTATAGAAAAATGTTATAAGCCCAAAACTGACCAACTATCGAAAACAAAAAATTTTTGGGAAAAAATCCACTTTTTCGGACAAAAAAAAAAAAAAAAAAAAAAATAAAAAACTACAACTTAACATTTCTCATTTTTTTTTATAGGAGGGGGGCTACAAATTCCTCTCTATACTTTTTCGATGATTCGTTGGTTTCCAATGTAGCCTCTCAAAAAGGTTCTTTTTTGAAATTTCAAATATTCCTAAAGTTGAGAGGCTATATCTCGCTTCAAACAAATAGCATTTAATAATGCACTAAATAAAAATTATAGCCCTGTCCTTCCTCTAAGCAATATCAAAAATTGAAGGTAGCGTTTTTTTTTTAAATAATTTTTTTTCTAACGTAAATTTTAAAAATCGTCTGGAAGCGAATGTAGAAATTGAGCTGAGATTATTCAGTTAAATTTTCAGCTCATGTGGACCAGTTTTTGACCTAGCTATTCTTTTTTTTCAATTTTGGGTCAAATAACTTTCAAATGTTTGACTCAGAAAAAGTTCAAAATCAACTTGCTTAGAAAAAAAATGCAAATATCCGAAAATTTCAGCTCAATCTGTCAAGTAATTTTTTTTTTCAACAAATATAAAG
>SEYY01001863.1:47500-50439 GCA_009176605.1 Armadillidium nasatum | reverse complement strand
TAGAAGAGGATACAAAGGTAAGAAGTTGATCTGAGAACCCAGAGGAGGATGAGTTTGACTGTATAAGGAGAAGGATTAGAAGTTAGAAGGTAGAAAAAGGTCTTGAAGGTGGATTCATCTCGACGATCAAGATATCAGTAGGAGCTGCACCAATGCTCAAGGTTTTTTGGTTAGTGGAATGGAAGGTACGTTCATCGGCTGTATCATGAGAGCTAGAAAAAGCCATTGGCAGTGGTGAACATTAAAATCACCTAATTCATGATTTATAAGAAGGAGAAGAGAGAATGTGTCCTTTTGGAGTTTAGATAGTCGAAATTTAGGCAGTCAGTAGAATTGGTTATAAACAAAGAGAACAAATGAATTTAGTTGTAGAATGCAAGGAGATTAACAAGGTGAAAATTCGGAAGCTCCAAATTAGAGACAATAGAACAACATTTTGAGCATATGAACAAACACCATTTTTGATTGAAAATTGAGGATAGAGAGAGTAGGAGGAAACAGATTAGGTTTGCTGTCAGAACGCTCAACACCTGAGTTTCGGTTCAAGAACAAAAGGTGATGTCTAGATGTCAAAAAGTGGACATTGAATTGAAGACCGCGATGTGAGAAATTAATGAAAAAATAGACCGTGCATCAGGACATCTTGGTGGCTCCAACCCCATCACCGGAGGCCATTAACTCCCAAGTAGTGACGGGGAAAGGGGTGGATGAGGGGCTATTTTTGGAAATTTCTCCGGGTACTGTTATTGCTCTAATTATTATGATTATTATTGAAATTTTATTTTTATTAATTATTTTATTATTATATTATTATTATTTATTATTATATTTATTATTATTTTATTATTTATATTTATTATTAAAGAAAGGATGTGATCAGTAAGATGTTTTTTGAGTGAAAGGAGGCTTCCGTGTAGAGAATGTGGAGATGTGCGCGAAAAGATGCGTGCCACTGAAGTGAGATGGGAAGTACCCTTAACATCCCATATACAAAATGGAGGATAACCTCATCCCGGGAGCGCTACTTCCCTCCCCCATATATATATATATATATATATATATATATATATATATATATATATATATATATATATATATATATATATATATATATATATATATATATATATATATATATATATATATATTATATATAGAGATGGGCATCGTTACATGAAATTGGGTAGCGTACCGTTACTCGTTACTTGAGAGAAAAGGGTAGCGTTACCGTTACATCGTTACATTTTAAAATCCTTTGAAGCGTTACCGTTACTCGTTACATGAACGCGTTACTTTTGGTCAGTTTCGGGCTTAATTATTATTTACAGTTTTCGTACATGATCATATGTATCCATATTTACTGCTGACGATTAAATCATTGGATTAACTAACAGTTTTTAAACTTTTATTCAAAAAGTGCAATTTATATTACATCATTGACCAATATAAAATATGATTTTTAAAATTGTTATATATATTTTAAGTTTCATTATATAAGTTTAGTGCAATAAATGATATACATTTATGGAATTTAGTGATGCAATATTATCCATATTTGAATTTTTTATAATTTATTTTTTAATAAACTAGAAGATAGAAATGTGCTTCACTTTGAACCCTAGTTAGCCGATCTTCTTTCAACATTGTTTAATTTTATTGGACGGTATGCAAAGTATTAAGAGTAGATATTATTAATATTAATAATGATAATGGAAATAAAAAAAAAATTGACATAATAATGTATTGTAAATTTATATAATAATAATAATAATAATAATAATATAATAATAATAATAAAATAATAATAATAATAAAATAATAATAATAAAAATTAAGATCTATTTAAACATAGTTAATCACTTAAAAAAATGAAATAATTTCAGTAACCATATTGAGCATAAATAAAATTAAAAAAAAGACATAAGGATTTTATTTATAGTAACTATATATATAATATATATATATATATATATATATATATATATATATATATATATATATATATATATATATATATATATATATATTATATATATATATATATATATATATATATATATATATATAAATATATATATTATATATATTTTTTTTTACAGAACGCACCACTCACGGGCAGAGCCCTTTTCAAGGAGGGGTCACACACATAAAAGAAAACCACACACATACCTAACGCACAGCCCTCAGGTGGGCGCAGACGGAAGCCTTGAAGAGTGGAAGATTAAATACAGGAGGAAAAATAAATGATGGTAGAGAGTTCCACAGAATAGAGGTGGCTGGAAAGAAGGAGGTACCACAACGGGCTAGCCTGGGATTTCCCTAGTCCACACAAAATGGTGCGAAAGCAGGGCACCCCTTGTGCAACGAGGACGACGCAAAGGTGGAGGAATGCGAGAGGCCAATTCCCTCGAGCACCTGCCATTGTAGTACCTGTAGAAAAGAGATAGCGCGCCAACGTCACGTCGCAGAGACAGAGGGTCAAGTGAGTTTGAAAGTAGGGGACAGTTTATTAATCTCTTAGCTATTGACTCAACCCTATCCAGAAGAGAGGAGGAGCCGAAGCCCCCCCAAATGTGAGAACAGTACTCCATATAATTACGAATAAGACCCTTATATATTTGGAGTAACTGCTCAGAAGAAAAAAATTCTCGCAATCTGAACAGGACTCCCAGCTTCTTAGAGGTCGCTTTAGCAACCATTGTGATATGTGGTTTCCAAGACAATTTGTTGTTTATGTTTAGACCAAGAATGTTAATGTTATTTACAGGTGAGATGGGAGAGCCATCGAAGAGGATAGGAAAGTTAGGAGGTGTTTTTGAGAGGGAGATGTGAAGAAGTTGAGTTTTTAAAGAGTTGAATTTCACAAGGTTGCTATGACCCCACCGGGAAATCCCATCCAGATCGGCAAGAATGGAATCGGAAAGTTGAAGACGAGAAGC
>SEYY01001863.1:20000-42500 GCA_009176605.1 Armadillidium nasatum | reverse complement strand
GGATGAAGTCCAGTAGAAAATTCTTCTGTTGCGAATACGTAACTGTGAATGGTCTTCTCCTAAGCAATGGTTTAAATCGAATACAAACTAGAGTTTGAAAAGAGAATTTAGACAATCAAAAAAAATTATTTCAAGCGAGCAGTAGACATTTACTCTCTATCTGAATAAATTCTTAAACCTACTATGAAAATCGTTACAATCGGAAAATGCTTTCTTCGTATACAAAAGATATTTCTCTCATCAATATCGCTTACATATTTGTAATTCCAAGACTTAAACAGGAAAAAATGTTTAAGTTCTTGCAACGAAATCCTTTTATATTTCAGAAAAATAGGGTGTAGGGATAAAAAAATCGAATTGGTAACTGCAAAGTATCATGAACGGTGCTAAATGGAAAATGTTTAAACTTAAAGGCACATTACATAAGGAAATAATAGAACTATCCAGAGATAATAAAAATAATTAAAATCCTAGAATTGAAAAGGAATGAATCTTCCTCTAATAACTGCATAAAACACCAGAACCTCCCAAGACAACTATGAATCCCCAAGTCATTTCGCGCTTAACTACCGCAAGCTGACTGAAACCAATTCAAATATATTCATACTATAAAAACCTGTTCAAAAAATTCTCCCAGCTATGCAAAAACTTCTCGAAATCACTTAGTCCTAGGGAATGATTACATACTTATCTTCAGGCAACAGAACATTACATAATCAAAGCATAGAATTACATTAGAAAAGGGTGTTCAAGAGTTCCTAAGCTAAACCTACCGTAAGAACCGAAATTAAAATTATTAAATTTCCAACAAATTAAGAGAGAGCATCTTAGAACATGGTAAAAATGGTGAACATTATTAATAGTACAAGCAAAGCTTTTAATATTTTGTAATGTAAATATCTTCGTGATATAAATAATTCATATAGGGAGAGTGACTCAAACACACGCAACTTCAAGTTCTTTGGCTTCGAAATAACAGCTTCAGTGATGATATTCGTGACAAAATAAAAACACAATTATAATTAATTAAACTTTATTAAAAACAAACCACAACAGTAATAGTTATTGTACAAGCCTCAATAGATTTCAAGTACATATATATATATATATATATATATATATATATATATATATATATATATATATATATATATATATATATATATATATATATATATATATATATATATATATATATATATATATATATATATATATATATATATATATATATATAAAAGTACCTACAAAAGTGTATAAAAGATCAAATTATTTTAAATTTATGATAATGACACTGGAAAGGCAATCCTGATCTGTAACTTCCTTAATAATAATAATAATAATAATAATAATAATAATAATAATAATAATAATAATAATAATAATAATTCAAAAATAATAAACTTTCCTGTGAAAGTATTCTTTGAAGACTTTTCACTGGTAAAAATCAATTACCAAATGAAATTGAAAAAATACGTATATAATAGTAATAATAATAATAATAATAATAATAATAATAATAATAATAATAATAATAATAATAATAATCCATTAAGTATTATCACAGTCGTCTGGAATCCTACTGGCCTCTTCCCTCCTTAAGTTTATTCTCTTGCATTTCGGGCAATCAACTTCCCTTACTACACAAATTTTATGATACACACCACTACAAACTCCACACTGGAAATATACAGAATATATATATATATATATATATATATATATATATATATATATATATATATATATATATATATATATATATATATATATATATATATATATATATATATATATATATATATATATATATATATATATATATATATATATATATATATATATATATATATATATATATATATATATATATATATATATATATATATATATATATATATATATCCTCCAGTGGGCAAAGGTAGGAGCCCTACCAATTTCCATCGGAGTTGGAAAAATCCTATCTTTGTCATTAGAGGCCAACGTGTCCATACACACGGCGCTTGAAAGTGTGCAAATCATAGGAAGTTAAAGATAAACAGATAAAGAGAGTGTGTTCCAGATTTTACCAGTAGAGTTTATATAAGATTGGGCATAGAGGTTAAGTCTGGGGTCTGAGAGTTGGACAGAGAAAGGATGAGACTGTATGGAAAGGTATCTCACGAGCTCTTCTAAGTGGAGGAGGTGTGCGACGAGAGAGTCCAGAAGAGCGGTGTCCATTGTATATATATATATATATATATATATATATATATATATATATATATATATATATATATATATATATATATATATATATATATATATATATATATATATATATATATATATATATATATATATATATATATATATATATATATATATAAGCAAAATACTTATACTTACAGTAAACGTATCTCCCAATTGAAAAGGAAATATTTCTAGATCTTTGCAAACTTCGCAATAAAGCCTCGAACATAACAAATTTGGCACTTCCTACCAGTAGTGACGGCTTTTCGAGCCAGAGGAACGAGCTTCTTTTCATTTGTTTGCTTTAAATCCTTCAACAACAAAAATTATATATATATTTATAGTTTTATATATATAAATTTAATATAGTTTGAGTTTTAGATATAATGTAGGATTATATTAAAAATTAATTTTTAATTTTCAAAATTAAGGAGTTATTTTTAATTTTTGTAATAGATTTGCTCTATAATTATTGACATTAAAAGATCGAACATTCTCAGCAAATTTCAGAATTAATAAAAACGTATGTCAGATTGTTAGAAAAAGTCAAGTCTTCTTTTTTTTTTGGAACAGATTCAAAAACTTTTTCATTTGAACAAAACATCTGGAGTTTATATACTTACATACTAAGTACGATCTATAATAAAGATACATATAAGTGTTTGGAAACAATAACAGGGAAGATATGATGCTGCGAGGTACTTACAAAAACAGAATAAAGATGAACATGCTCATAGAGATGCTCTCTGGGCCAGAAAAGTTTTCTCAGTTCTTGGCCTTTGTCAACACTACATGTAAAAAGGTAAGCCTGTATGAAATGAAGTTGAATTCGAAGAACCTGAAGAATAAAATGAAAACAAAACTAAAGACATACAAGCTTTTAATATTTCGGCAGCAATCGCTTTTATCTAAAAAAAAAAGAATGTATAATTTTTTAATATAATCACTATCAACACACACGCCTGAAAGTTCATAGAATATTGAGGGTTCTCAAGTGTGTGAAAATGGGTTTTGTAAAAGGGTGAAATTTCTATTTTAAAATTAGATTTATAATCTAGAGAAAAATCAATTTATTTTAGGAAACAATTAATAATTTTAACTTTCATAATAATTACAGCTGTTGCTTATCGGCTACGATACCGGGTTTGAGTTATGGATCATCTATTTTCATAAACCTTTGATATAGCAGATAATAATAGGAAGAGTGTAATAATCTTTCAAATGCTCAATTATGGAGTCTCCTTTCTTATATAAAAAAATAAATAAATAAATATCGTGGTACTGAACTGAAAGCATTAAAAATTTATGACTCCAATTTATTTTTTTTTATTTAACACATTTTATCCTCACTCTCTCTTACTCCTACTATAAACCACTTTGTACATCTCAGGCCCAAACTTCGGCTACTTTAAATGCTAAACTATCATAGAAATCAAAACCAATATACAGAAGAGCATGCTAACCTGCAATTCTGATAGTTCTTCGAAATGTTGGTACAGCTTCGGGTTGACGAGTCTGATATCTAATAAGGGATGCATCATTACAGTATCAAGCCATTTCTTATTAAGAGTACAAACAGGATATAAACTGAAGTCCCAATTATGAATCACCCTCGCAGGAATTATGCTAGTGTCTCCTTGATGACATTCATAGCAGTAATATTTGCCATCATATTTGCATACCCTATAAATCATTAAATTGCCCATATATATATATATATATATATATATATATATATATATATATATATATATATATATATATATATATATATATATATATATATATATATATATATATATATATATATATATATATATATATATATATATATATATATATATATCATGGTAAAAAGTCTTTGAATCACATACTTAAAAATTTAGATTCAAAACTATTTTAAACCACTTCTTGCCTTGTTTAATTTTCTATTAATAACTAATATACTTCATATGTTATACATAACAAACCTCGGCTTCCCATAAATTATTCCTATTGGAGCTGCGCAACCAGGAGTACTGCACTGATAATTTTGATAATCCATTCCTTTTTCATTCATTAAAATAGTAAGAAATGGCAAAAATCCGGACATTTCCTAATAAATAAATAAATAAATAAAGACATTTCCTAATAAATAAAAAAAATAAATAAATAAATAAATAAATAAAAATGTTATGAATTGAGTTGCTTCTTTTAAATCATTTTTATTACAAATAGGATAGCAAATACTACGTGCAAAAGCATTCTAATTGGATCACATCATGAAGCACATAAAATTAATGAAAAAATCATGAGAATACATTTAATGAATAATCATATATAACCTCTACATTTCAACATAAATATGTCATCATCAGGAGGCTGTAGAAAAAGAGAAAAAAAATATATATGCAATATATAAATCATGAAATACATAAAAAATAAAAAAAATAAAAAGTATAACAAATATAAAAAATAAATTAAAATGTTAGTTAAGTTATGTTATCCATGGCATTGGGCAACTAGATTAGTGTCAATAATTAAGGTCCAGGTGAAGAAAATAAGTAATCACAGTGAAGACAATAACGAAAAACAATAACACAATAAAGACAAAGAAAAACAAAAACAAAAAAAAATGTATTCTCATGATTTTTTCATTAATTTTATGTGCTTCATGATGTGATCCAATTAAAATGCTTTTGCACATAGTATTTTATCCTATATATATATATATATATATATATATATATATATATATATATATATATATATATATATATATATATATATATATATATATATATATATATATATATATATATATATATATATATATATATATATATATATATATATATATATATATATATATATATATATATATATATATATATATATCCAAAGGAGAAATCTTGGTTAGGCATTTGTGTATGTTGAGTTGATTTGGAGCACATTTTTGTACAACACTACATCGCATTTTTCACACCTCGCGGACATAAAATACACACAGCATACCCATTGTGCTTTCTCCTCCATCCTATAAGTATTTTACACATTTACACTTACACATTTTTTTTATCAATTGATAAAACTGTCATATCATGTATCTTCCATGAAGACAAGGACAGTGGGCAGTATCCAATGATAGCAACTTATCCACATCTTCCCTTTTCCATATCGCCGCATTTTTGTCTTAAGTGGAACACATTGCTTACTTTGAAAATACCATCTTGTTTGTTGAAAACCAAGAAATGCTGATCCAACCCCTTAAAATTTTAAATAACACTCAGGTGTTTAAGATTTCCAACAGCAATTCCAGTACAGCTCCTTACAGTTCCAGGCGTTATTCCTGCTTTACCATCTTTCCCCAACGTATTTGTGACAAACACTACTATGAAGACCGATTTCCGATTTCTCAAGAATTAATACTAAAAAGTCATATGGCATTAATGGTATCTCTCCTATAGTTCTTGAAACCATATTTAAAAGATTGCAAAACTGCCTTGTTACAATACTTAGTTTGTCCATATAAATTTAAACTTTTCCTTCCTGCTCAAAGCATGCTAGAAAAGTAGACTTCCCCCATTCCTCTTAATCCATTAATTGTTTTCCTATTAATTTAAATTGCGTCCTCTCCAAAGTACCAAAATCAATCTTTAAAAGTAATCTTTTGTATTTTATCTTTAGAAGTAACTTTTAGAAAATCCTTAATTCTTTTATCTCTGACAAGATAACACTCAATTAGAGATCTTTCCCTTACATCCAATTCTTGCTTCTCTACTATTCAGCATTTTCATTAGTCTTTTGCTGTGGTACTAAGCATATCAAGACATATTGATAGGTCTGCACAGATTATTTTAATTTCCAAAGCTTCCATTTTTTTAGTATCTATCATACTGATTTCTCTGTCATCCTGTCTGATTTCCTTTCCATTTGCTCAACAGAAAATTGTTACGGACAGTCATCATTCATTCTTTAAATCTGTCAATATTTGTACACTTGACGAATATTCTCTATCACTTAATCACATTACTGAAAATGTATTGAAAATTTATATTTTTCAGTTACATGGACCTGAATTTATAACTAATAATATAAAAAAAACCGTCCTCAATATCCTTTAAGTGCAACACTTCATTTAAGTTAATCCATTCTCATTTTGGAACTAAAGATAAATGTAAATAAACTAAATGCTGGCACCAGTACCGAATTTTTTTTTTTTTTTTTTTTTTTACTTAAATTTTTTTTTTTTTTTTTTTTTTTTTAAATTTAAAATTTTAAATTTAATCATTTGTTTTCAAAACTCCTCAAATCTTTTTTTTTTTTTTTTTTTTTTTTTTTTGTGATAAAACAAAAATACTAAAATCTAAATCTTTTTAAATGAAGCTATGTCATTTTTTGATGAAATTAAATTTTCAAATTGTTTCTGGAGTAATAGTAGTATTGAAAGTAATAATAAATAATAAAAATAGATAAATAATAATAATAATAAAATTTATTTATTAAACAAACATGTCATATGTAAGTCCAACAACTAAGATTAGCTTTTACAGATCGTAAATTATATCAGTGCTATACAAAAAAAAACCTTGGTTTCTAATATAAGAAATTATAGTGTCCGATTCAGAGATAATGAACTTTATGACTATGCAAAATAAATAGTTTGGCAAAGTGATGAAATATTGGGCAGAGAATGGGATTGTGGTCATTTTTAATTAAATGTAAATATTTAGAATATCAGAAGTGACTCGCTTTGATAAATTCGTAAAAGTTAAAACAAGGAATAGTCAAATTGCAAACCTTTTATTTCTAACATATACCCAACTTATAAATAAACAATATATATATATATATATATATATATATATATATATATATATATATATATATATATATATATATATATATATATATATATATATATATATATATATATATATATTATATAATCATACGCTTTCTGATGGAAGATGTGTTGACAGAAATTCATAATCGCTATCTTCCTCTGGGATCTAATAATAATAATAATAATAATAAATAAAAATCAATTAACTTTAATGATTTATAGCAATTACAACTATTTGGCAAGGGTGGTCTATTGAAAAATACTTACTCCCATTTCTTTCGGGACAGGCTGACGAAGATTTTCAGGCAAACAATAAGAGGTAGTATTAGTTGTAAGAAAGGCTGGCAAGTTCTCCCCTGCATCTGATGCCTCCCAGTCTGCTATGAGATTTCTATACTCATTTGTATCCGAGACAACACTAATACTTCTATTCATAATACTATCTTCTCTCTCACTTTGAACTGTCATAGAAGATAGTCTTCTTTCTCGCTCAACAGATTGAGTGTCTTCCTCGGCCTGACTCGAAGTTTCTAAAGCACTTTCACAGAAGTCTTTTTCTAAACTGAGAGCACCAAAAGAATCTACTGGTGGTGATTTAGACTCACTAATTACACTGGGTCCTGCAGCACTCTTTTCATTGGGAATTTCACATTCAGTAACATTTAAGGCAGGAATTATATCTCTTTCACTATAGTCAATACTCTCATTAATAAATCTGGTCTCTGGAGTACCACCGATAATCAAATCAAACATCTGATCACTAAGTGGTGTTTGAGGAATAGCAATACCAGGTTCCTCTGAATCATCTATAAATGTGCTTGCTACATCTGTAGCTGACAAAACTGGAAATGTACTTTGTTCATAGTTAGTAGGAATCCAAATACCTGAAAGGATTAGTGGTGTCTGCGACCAAGTATTTAAAACAGCTGCATTTGTTGCTAGATTGAAAGCAATTCCACTTAATGGCTGAAGGATGCGAATCATAATATCACAACTCTCTGTATCGCTTAAGAATGCTGTTGGCCTATTATATATATATATATATATATATATATATATATATATATATATATATATATATATATATATATATATATATATATATATATATATATATATATATATATATATAATATATATATAACTATTATATTATTTATAATACCTTATTGATATTATAAATAATACCAGAATAATACACATCATTATATTAAGTAATTGACAACCTGAAGCAGGAAATTAAAAAAAAAAAAATAAATAAATAAATAAAAATAAAAATAAAAATTAAAAAAAAAAATTAAAATATTAAAAAAAATAGCATAACAAGCAAATAAGTAACTTTATTTAAAACACTGAATTTGAAGGAGGATAATGAAATTAAACATTTGATAAAGAACCAAAGATAAAAATCAATGAAACCCTTTTTATTTTATTCAAATAAGAATGACATGAACAGTTGCATTCATTACTTCCAGGTTCAGTTATAGCAACTAGTATATTAAATATTTTAACTGGAGTAAAATTATTTTGAAGTCATTCTACAAAAAATTTAAATAAGTCATAAATGAACGATTAAATAAAATAAAAACTATCTAAAAATTAAATTTCTTTTCTTATATATATATATATATATATATATATATATATATAATATATATATATATATATATATATATATATATATATATATATATATATATATATATATATATATATATATATATATATTACCTGTAATAATCTTTCAATGTTTGAGGGTCACTCGCCAAAACAGAAAGATAGCTTACAAGTTGTCCTTGATTTAAAGCTAACCTCATCCACGCTCTACTTTTGCCAACATCACTCATAATGAAAGACAATGAAGAAACCTAAACCAGTAATAAAAAGAATTAATATTTGTAACTATATATCCGTAATTTTGCTTCAATATACGAGTTAGCAATAATTAAAATTATTAAAGGATTAGAGGATTACAGGTCTACAGCATAATATACAATTGCAAAATTCTATTATGAAATTAAAATTTACTGAAAATTGTAAAAGGTTAAAAAGGTTCACATTTACTAACCTGTTCAATCAAATCTCTATGACTTATAACCATAACGACCATCCAGAAATTTGGAACAGGCATTCTATCAAGATCTCCAGAAAACATGGAAGAAAGCTTTTCACCAAGAGTGTCTTTCAAGCCATGAATAAATAAAGCTTCAAGGATACAACAAAGAGCATTTGTATTGTCTGTATGGCCAAGTACCTGACCCTTGGGACCAGATGATGACAGTTTTGGAACGTTTTCTCCTCCTGGTCCATAGATAAGACTCTGAATGCTTTCTTTTAGTTGTTCTAAAAGAGTAGCTCTTATAACAGCTTCTCTTCTGTCTCGCTTTGAATGAAAACTTAACATTTTAATTATTTAAAATTTAAAAATGAGGAAAATTTCACAAAACTGTAAGGTACTAATTTCACAATATTGTTAGTTATTTATTCTTTTAAGTTCAAACTTGTGCAATATTTTTGAGGTATTGCTGTACGCACTGCCTTTTCTAATCACTTTGTAACACCCAGATATAGATAAATCTATAATTGTCGATCCCTTACGACAAAGGGTAGACTCACCTAAAGTCCCACCATCAAATACTTTTCCAAGTTTACCCCAAAGTTCTTGGAATTCATTTATTTTTAAAGGACTTTTTTCACAAGATATGTTTGCACTTGTTAAAGCAATAGGTGAACCACACTTAGAAACCACTTCCCTAATAAAAGGATGGTCAGGAATACGAATGCCTACTAAATTTGTATCAGGATTAAGACCTGAATTCAATGCTTCACTCCTTTCAAAAATAAGGGTAACTGGACCCGGCAGCAATGAATGCAAAAGTTCATCAGGTACAGTAACCTTTCCCCAAATATAAATATCTTCAACACTATTAACACAAATAGCTAAAGGTTTTTCAGTTTTACGCTTTTTTATTTTATAAATACTTTTTATTGCTTTATCATTTTGCGCTAAACAAGCAATTCCATATATAGTGTCTGTTGGTAATGCTATAACAGATCCATCTAATAAACAACTTACAGCACTATTAACGTGTTTTTGGTTA
Organism: Armadillidium nasatum; assembly: GCA_009176605.1. Classification (NCBI taxonomy): domain Eukaryota; kingdom Metazoa; phylum Arthropoda; class Malacostraca; order Isopoda; family Armadillidiidae; genus Armadillidium; species Armadillidium nasatum. The sequence goes on along the minus strand of SEYY01001863.1, from coordinate 32,342 downwards.
AATGAATTATTTACAATTTTAATTATATTCATTGAAAAAGAGTTTAAAATGCTTTTATGAGCAATAGTGCTGAAACACTGTCTACAGAGAAATGAAAACATTTGATATTAAGAACACTTATTAATCTCTCCATCTATGACCACAAGACTGGCTGCAACATTTATAAAAAGTCGTCATTGGCTCATCAGCTGAACGTGTTTGCACCTGCATAAAATATGCTCTAGGGTGAGAACATACAGGGCATGGTTCATCAGCAGCGTCTACATTCTTCCAAGCTTCCTCTCCACCAAGAACATCATCAACAGGTTTTAAAGTTGGATAATACGAATGAGAAAAACATCTCTTAATGGGATATATATATGGGCATGTTGTACAAGCAAATCTATAACCCTGAAAATATATTTTTTTTAAATACTGAAAATTATATATATATATATATATATATATATATATATATATATATATATATATATATATATATATATATATATATATATATATATATATATATATATATATATATATATATATATATATATATATATATATATATATATATATATATATATATACAGGTAAAGGCTAAAGAACAATCAAATTTCATTGCAGTTTGGAAATATCAATACCAAATCAAAGGTCCACATTACCCAATGTAGACATTAAAATGAGTACAGAAAAAAAAAGAGGGATATATATATATATATATATATATATATATATATATATATATATATATATATATATATATATATATATATATATATATATATATATATATATATATATATATATATATATATATATAATAACAGGAAGTCTTGAATTGCACATTTTTAAAAATGTAGTGTGGAATGATTATGTATAATAGATAGATGAAGGAGCCGAGTTTTTTGACATTTAAAACCATGTTCTCTTTGCCCCAACTAGAGATATGAGAAAAAGGTGTTAACTTTATGTTGGATAGGTTATCTTTCATAAAACTGAATAAGAGACAATGTCCCAGATTGGAGATAATTGATGGAATGTAGAAAAAGTTGGTGGTAGAACAGCATTCCATAAAATGCCACTATTTACATATTTAAGAGATGAATGGTAATCTTCATATACAATTAAAAGTTCATGAAAATTTTTCCGAACTCAATGTGTAACTACCCTGTGCCCAAGTTTATATAAATCATATGACAATTTTGATTTGCTTTTCAAGCTAGTGATTTGGTATTCTCTTTATTTCTAACAAAGGTTAAAAGTTTACAAATCCTTTTAGCATACACATCTATAAATGAAGCTGAATTAATGCTTGAAAAGAATAAAGAAAAAGAAAAAATTAACCAACTGCTCACTGCTACATGTATATATAAAGTACATGGTTTTGATAACTTCAAAATGTATCCTAATGCAAAAAATAATATATCCATTTAAATGTAGGTAAAGTATACATACCTCTGATGCTTCTTCAACAATTAAGTGATTCGAACAGGTTGGGCAAAAGTAAATCATAGTTTATACATAAAAATTCATAAATTTTAATATTTTATTTCCAAACAGACCTACTATTTGATGATCCTGTTGTTATAAGAATTTTGATATATATATATATATATATATATATATATATATATATATATATATATATATATATATATATATATATATATATATATATATATATATATATATATATATATATATATATATATATATATATATATATATTACCGACAGGGGCTGGAATTTTGCCAGGCCATGGTTTTGGCCAGGGTTGCCTAAAATTTGTAGAGAGGTCAAAAGCACTGAAATTTTAGGTTAAGAAAATTAGATATAAATTTAATTGAGGTTTATTTAATTATAAGGAAGGAGTAGAATAGCAAACATTCACTTAATGATTATATGCATTTTTTCCAAAAAAAATTTCAGAAAATTACAGATTTTGTATAATAAAAGTTTAAAAAAAGTACAAAAATTTTTGAATTTTTTTTATATTATATATATATATATATATATATATATATATATATATATATATATATATATATATATATATATATATATATATATATATATATATATATATATATATATATATATATATATATATATATATATATATAATTTTTAGGTCTGCTCATCTAACTCCATATCAATTACATTAAAATATTTAAGTTTACAATAGGGAGACTCAAACCTTGACCGTATAGTATGGTACGAAAGAGTATTACCTCTGCACCATGATTGTTTAAAAGAAGAAACAGAGTAGAAGGCTTAGCAAACAACTATTCCCGCTAACCAACCCCAAGGATCCCTAATGACCGAGTTCTGGGAAAGGGCAACAGGACAGATCTGTCCCCACACTCTTGTAAACAATTTTTATAAATACAATTTTTAGGTCTGCTCATCCAACTCACAGATCAATTACATTAAACTCATGTGTAAAGTATTTTATATATATATATATATATATATATATATATATATATATATATATATATATATATATATATATATATATATATATATATATATATATATATATATATATATAAATGGCAAAACCCTGGCCCAGTTGTAGATTTGGAAAACCAGGGTTTGCCTGCTCGGGCTAAAAATGAAAATTATACTTATTTATTAATGGTGGATTAAATCAAACAAAATATAAGAAAATGATTTTTTCTTGTTTTTTAATATTTCTTTTTCTTTACCGTTTCTTTTGACCAGTCCTCTTCTACTAGTAAATGTTCATCTTTGTGTTTTGATTTTAGATACCCCCAAAAAGATTTTGTTAAAATTTTTTTACTTTGGGCACCCAAAGGTTCTCTTCTAATTCCCTGACTGCAGATATTACATTTAGTTATTTCAAGCCTATCCTAAAACATTGTAAAGTACTCCCATACTGCTGAAGCTGATCTTTTAGCCATAGTGACAAAGTATAAACAAAATAATAATTTTGAAATAATGTAGCTGAATGATACAAGTTTGATACATAGGAATAAAATAGCAATGATATGTATAAATGCAGGTTATATTGATAATTTTATATCTTACATTTTTTCAAATTTTAACTTAGGGTATTACCTAAGTGAACCTGTTGAATCACTATTGTGAATCAGAAAAAAAAAATTTTCAAAAATTTTTGTACTTTTTAAATTTTTATTATATAAAATTTGCAATTTTCTGTATGTTTTACTTTTTTTTTTTAAACAAAATCCTTTGTCATTTGCTGAGCTGATAAACAAAAAATTTATATTACTATCATTTTCTTTTCATAGGTAGGCTGAGAAGAAAAAAAAAATTTCCTAGTTCCATTCTAAGTTATTACCAAAATTGGTTGTGAGGCCCTTCTGTTGAACAATTACCATCCTTTTTTTATTTTCCTATTGCATTTGCAGTATTCTCTGCAAAAATTGTGAAAATCAGTTAACATGGTTTATCACCAAACAATTACCTATTTTAATTCTAACATCATTCAGATATTCCAATTCAGGATCATAAATCAATTGGCTCATATAGCTTCCTACTGTTTCTGCTATTTCATTTTCCATAACTGAATTCTCCTTTGACTTCATCTTTCCTTTTCCTGCCACCTTGACCCTTTCCCATTATAACCTAATTTACTAACATTAAGCCTGTAGGCTAAGGTGACCATATTTTTCTGACTAAAAATCAGGACGCTTCTGAACATTGCCCCCCTGCCAAAATACCCTGCTTGTAAGGTAAGGTGACCACCCATACCAAATTTTTTGGGGCAGTCCTGATTTTTTACGGAGTCCAGATTTTTTTAGAGACAGATATTTGTCCCGATTTTTAGATTTGGCCAAAATTATTTATTCAACCAGTCAGCCAGACAGCAGAAGGCAGTGACACACTGCCATAAAGCCAGAGGTTGTGGTGCATGGGAGCAAAAAGCAAAAATGTATTTTTTTTTGCAGAATGTCCTTTAATAATAAACCATATGACTTGTTTTCAAAAACAACATTTGTATTTCTTCATTATATTAAAAATCCTCCACCTTTATACATCCCTTAAAACCCTTACGGGGCAGTGGTTTTTGGAGGGGGGGGGGTAATGTTCAGAAGAGTCTTGAATTTTGGTCAGAAAAATATGGTCACCTTATCGTAAGGGCAATTTTTAATATAAAGAAGAAATACAATCGTTTTCTAAAATAAATCATATGGTTTATTAGTTAAGGGTATTCTACAAAAAAATAAAGGCTTAGGTGGAGATTGTTTCTGAGTTTCGATATTTTTTATATCGATATTTTTTTGTCGATATTTCATAATAATCGATATTTTCCTGCCTATAATTAGCCCTAGGCTACTATGTCGTGCAAACGTTCTTGTGTACGTTAGGTCTCTTTTACGGCAAATTCTTGTGTAGGTTAGGCCTCTTTTTACGGCAATTTTAGGTAGTTCAGGTTATGATAAGTCGAATTAGGTTCTGCTAGAAAAGTAAGTAATAATAATTGTGTCTATGTCTAGTAATAGTACCTCTGCCAACTCTCTTGTTTACGATAGGCTCCTCCGATATTTTCGATTTTCGATATTTTTTAACAATCGAAACTCAGAGACAATCTCCACCTTTACCAAAAATAAATAATAATAATAATTTTTGCTATTTAATTTTGATAAATAGTTGGATAAAATATTATCAGTCCCCGATTTACCTTCTTAAAAAAATCGACATAGATGGTCACTTTACCCTAGGCCTAACTTGAATTGAACACTACCTCTAAAGTAATATATATATATATATATATATATATTATATATATATATATATATATATATATATATAGGAACCGACCGGGGCCCCGGCCAACCCCGGCCATTTTTACTGACCCCGGCCCCGGCCAAAAATCAGGGAAAACCGGGGTTGCCGGCCGGGGTTAAAATGGCAAATTATACTTAAATTTTTTTTTTTTTTTAATTTACAGCCGATTCTGCTAAAACTTTGTTATATAGATTTTTTACCGGTAAGAAAAGTCCATTTCTAGCGTTTTTCCGAGTCTATTATGGTTAAAAGTTTTTTTTTTTTTTTTTTTTTTTTTTTTGAAATTTTACCCTTTTTTAATTGAATGGCGGTGCCAAACCACTTTTTAGAATGAGCTGAAAATTGGACTATTTATTCAAAATTAAATGGGATACAAAAGTCTCTAATAGACTTTTGTTCCCAGAGTTATAGGAAAAATGTTATAAGCCAAAAACTGATCAACTATAGAAAAGGAAAATTTTTTGAAAAAAAAAAATCCACCTTTTCAGACAAATTTAAAAAAAAAAAAATACAACTATGACATTTCCTATTTTTGGTGTGTATAGAGGAGAGGTGGGGCTACAAATTCCTCTATGTACTTTATTCGATGACATTCGTTGGTTTTGAGATATAGCCTTCAAAAAGGTCATTTTTGGCCAAATTTAAAAAATTCCCAAAGTTTGAGAGGCTATATCTCGCTTCAAACAAAGAGCATTTAAAATGCACTAAATAAAAATTGTTACCCTGCACTCTTCTAAACAATATTCACAAATAAAAGAAAATAGTAGGTAGCGTTTTTTATAAATAATTTTTTCCTCCAGAAGGGTACGATTTTTGAAATTTTTTTTCAAGTGCTTATATAACTTTTTTCTAGACGTGATATCAAAAACCTATTCCCACCAATGCAAGAAATTGGGGCAAAGGTATTCAGCTAAAATTTTCAGCTCATGTGGACCAGTGGTTTGATCCAGTTATTCATTTTTTTTCAACTTTGGGTCCAAATAAGTTTCAAACCGTTATAGACTCAAAAAAAAAAAAAAAAAAAAAAAAAAAAAAAAAAAAAAAAAAAAAAAAAAAAAAAAAAAAAAAAAAAAAAAAAAAAAAAAAAAAAAATAATAAAAAAAATTTCAAACAAAAATATAAGGAAAATTAAGATTTTTTCTTTTCTGTTTCTTTTGACCTCCTTTTCTGCTAGTGAATGTTCATCTTTGTGTTTTGATTTTAGATACTCCAAAAAGATTTGGTGAAATTTTTTTACTTGTAGCACCCGGAGGTTCTCTTCTAATTTTCTGACTGCAGATATTCCATTTAGCTATTTCGAGCCTATCCTGAAACATTTTAGAGTACTCTAAAACTGCAGAAGCTGATCTTTTAGCCATATTGACTGAAACTATAAACAAAAATAATAATTTTAAATAATGCAGCTAAATGATACAAGTTTGAAAACATGGCAATAAAATAACAATATATGTATAAATATAGGTTAAATTGATAATTTTATATCCTACATTTTTATCAAACTTACCTTAGGGTCTTACTTAAGTAAACCTGTTGAATCACTATTATGAATTAGAATATTTTTTTTTTTAATTTTTTTTTTTTTTTTTTTTTTTTTTTTTTTTTTTTTGATTTTTTTTTTAGAAATGCATATAATATTAATTTAAGTGAATGTTGGCTATTCTACTTCCTTACAATAAATAAACCTTATCTGATTTTTAACCTAAAATTTCAGTGCTTTGACCTCTTACATATATATATATATATATATATATATATATATATATATATATATATATATATATATATATATATATATATATATATATATACGACAATTACAAAAACGAACATTAGCACAATATAAATTTAGAGAAATTAAATTTTACAAGTAATTTATAGGAAAACACGGGGCACTACTAAAAAGTTCAATCGTGAAAAGCCAATGACGAATTTATAATCCGTACAGAATCCCGTTCCAACACCAATTTTTCCATACACCAAATTGACTATAGAGAACTTGTTGTAGGTAGGTCATCTCCACGGCACTAAGTCATCTCTGATGAATTACAAAACAAACCACAAGACCACAAGTTATTATCAATTTACTATGTTATTATGCAATAAAATCTAGAATTTCAAATTCACATATTACACCACGCCTTAATTATGTATAATTATGAACTAGAATTTTCAAACTTTAAAACGAACGAAAAAAAGTTGCAGTTTGTTAGATTTAAATTAATTGACGTCAAACTGCTTGGAACAATATAAATGTATTTAACATACCGTGTATATACCAACGTATTTTATTGTATTTTTACTATGCTTGAAATCACATGTACTACTATAAAGTTAGTATATATTGATCCACGGTAAACTATTATACCTCTTTGCCTGCAAGCTGTCAATTAAAAGAAAAACGTTTGGTGAAGTATGAACACATTATTATAATGTTTTGATATTAAGCGTGACGTCACGCTTAAGCAGTAGCAGCGAAAGTATTTAGTAGCTTGATTTTCGTGGGACACATCGCTGTAACAATTAACAGATGATCTATATAAACAAACTTAACTATATTTTAAAATCTAATTTAATCAGTCATTTAATCAATTTAAGCAACCACTTCAATTAATCAATATCATGAAGGCCATATGTAGGAATATATGAAAATGTATGAGTCAAACGATGATTTTAAAAAGACTGTTGGCATCCATTATTAAAAACTTTAGAACCAACGAAATTCCGAATAATTGAAAATGATTATTTTGCTTCATTTTAAACAAATTAATGATCTCTAAATGCTAAAATAATTATCAGTAGTAATTTGCAAAGAAATCTATCTGAATAAGAATATTTACAAAAGGTATTTATTCTTTTAAAAAAAGGCCTTGTTCCAACCAAAGTTTACCATATATTATATGGTAAACTTTGTCCTAACTCTGTGAACATTCAAGATTGATACAGCAAAAATTGAAGACACAAATTTCTATCTTCAATTTTCGCTGCCGCGCGAGCAGAAAATTACTGCAATAAAACTCGTGGGACACGATTTATGGAGCACTTCGCTTTAGCAATCTTCAAATCCCTTAATTAAAGAATCTTGACCATGGAACAAACTCTTACATCATATGATTATCGCGTGTTGAAAAATTCAGCATAAAAATCAGGGTTGGCATAATAAAAATCAAGTTATATAAATCGGGTGATTTTTTAAGTGATTTTTTAAAAAAAAAATTATGATAATTTTGATTTTATTGATTTTTTATTCTTTTTTTTTTAAAAAAAAATAATGTCACTGTCTTCATACTTTTAATTAAGTTCAAAATATATAAGAGAGATTTAAAAAAGAAAATAAATTAAAATTAATTAAATCTAAGCATTTTATTGGATTGGGGAAAAAATTATAATCAACGTCCAACGATATTTTTTTTAATTAAATTATTGAAACATACAACGTACACTGTTTTATTTTTGAATTCTGGCTTTAGAAATTGAATTATTTACTGTAAAAGACAGGTGTTATATATACAAAAGGGAACGGTCCAATTTCCCCCCCCCCAAAAAAAAAAAAAAAAAAAAAAAATTCTGCCGATTTTCCTGAAATTTTCAGTGTATATAGCTTTTTCCCCGGTGAAAAAATTTCATTTCCAGCGTTTTTCAGAGTTTATAAGATAAAGATAAAGATAAAAAGATAAAGAGCATAAATATATATCTACAATTGGCTAATTAATTTAAAAATAGTAATATAAAATAGATACTCATCTTTTGGATGACAATTCCTGGCAACGATGAGGTTTCGTTAAAACAATACAACTGTAAACGTTACATTGTATAGGGTAAAAAGGTAAGTGGCCCATGAGGATCGAATTCAAAGTCAGTTCAAATGCTAAGTGATGCCACCCTTGATCTACAATTGACATAGAAGACCTTGATTCCTGTAAGCAACTTCTCCTTCCTCACTTTCCATTAATGTTTCAAATAACGTCCTCCAACCTACCCTATTATATGCTTTCTCAAAATCCATAAAAATAAAATATCATCTTACTTTATTTTTTTTCTCTTAGTTTCTCATTAATCATTCTTATTGTGAACACCTGGTCCACACATCCCCTGCCCTCTCTGAACCCCCTTGATCTTCACCCACTCCCTCTCTTGTTAAATCTTTCATTCTTATTACTCACATCCTCCCATATATATTCCCTATCACACTCAATATACTTATCCTCCTATAATTCTTACACACCATCTTATCTCCTTTTCCTTTATATAGGAATAATGCAGGCGTCCTGTCACTCCTGAGGTACTCTCCTTTCTCCTCAACACACATTAAATATTCCAACCAAACTGTCAACCATCTCTTCAGATTCCTCCCTTATCGTATCTCCACATATACCATCCATTCCTGCCGATTTTTCATTTCTGTACCTTTTTTATCGCAGCATCCACCTCCTCCCTACTAATATTTTCCTCCATATCTCCAATAACTTCTTCCTCATTTTTCCCTACCTCTCCTCTTTCTCTAATCTCTCTCCCCCCGTTCAACAATTCATTAAAGTATATTTTCCATCTCTCTCCTACTTCTTTTCTTTACTCTGTAATATCTTCCCATCTTCCCCTTTAACTCCCTCTCCCCGTTCTTCCTTCCCCCCTCTCCTTATCCTATTTACCTTCATTCAAAACTTGTTATTTCTCTAATTCAAATTTTCTGTTAGCTTTTTATCCCGTTCTTCTTCCACTCTCCTTCTTTACCCTCTTAACTTCCCTCTTCACCTCTCTACACCTCTCCATATATTCTTTCCAATCCAATGGCTCCTTTGTACCTAAATACCTTTTGAAGGCATCCTTCTATCTTTTCACCACATTCTCCAGGTCTTCGTTCCACCACTCACTCCCTTTCCGTCTTGCACTTCATATTTTCTTCACTCCACATACCCTCCTCGCAACCTCCACTAAAACTCTTTTTAATTTACTCTTTTCCTCTTCCACACCCTCCACCTCACTTCTCATTATCTGCCTTCACTTCTGTTTTATTTTTCTTATGTAGTCATCTTCCAGTTTTTCCACTCGCATCACTATATATATATATATATATATATATATATATATATATATATATATATATATATATATATATATATATATATATATATATATATATATATATATATTATATATATATATATATATATATATATATATATATATATATATATATATATATATATATATATATATATATATATATATATATATATATATATATATATATATATATATAATATATATAATATATATATTATATATATACTTGCGTGCGTGCGTGTATGTGTACGGGAGAAAAGTTCCAATTTATTATTAAATTTAATAACAATGGAAAATTCGATATGAAACTTAAAATTCAAATTTGAATAAATTTATTTATTTCTTCATTTCTATTGGCATTACAACCTTTTTTTTCATCTATCAAAAATTATGGAAAAAAACCACAAATCATGCATATAAACTCACTTTCAAACACAATTTAACTTAAATGACAAAAATACTTCCCAAATATTTTTCAGAAATTTTTCTACTTCCCACTCACTTACTATACAAAATAGCACTAATCCCCATTTACTACTAAATATCCCTACCCCACACTTATTACTATATATACCTACGACCCACTTACTACTAAAAATCCCTTTCATACTTATCGGCCAACTCAATCAAATGAACAGTTTCGTTCGAAGCAATGATTAATATTGCTAGTCTCGTTGCCTAATTTTCTCACTGCACAAACAAATGAACATACACAGATTTGAAACGAGTTGGTGTATATTTATGCTTAACAAGACATAAAACACTTACAAATATATACATCCCTTTCATATTTATAATTCCAGTCATTATCTCATCATTACACATGAACGAAACTTAATTCATTTGATGATCTATAAAGGTAGACAAACCTCTGGGAGCAGTATAATTGCCAGGCTCACCATTTATTGAAAAACTGGCTAAAGTAACGAAACATGTGTTATATTTTGACTGATCAGTCTGTAATCAGTAGTGAGTTTGTAGACTTCATTCTTATTTGTGATACAAAATTTGTTAGTGCTGCAAACTTTTAAGTGAAATGGGGTATATATATATATATATATATATATATATATATACTATATATATATATATATATATATATATATATATATATATATATATATATATATATATATATATCCTCTGTGGGCTAAGGCAAGAGGACTACCAATTACGCCAAGAGTTGGGGAAATACCGGAAATCTAGTCGGTTATGGCCGACATGACCCAATAAGTGTGCAAGTCAAAGGAAATTGAGAAAACAGATTAAGGGAGTTTATATCTTACTTTACCAGTAGAGAATATGTAAGATTGAGCATAGCGGTTAAGTCTGGAGTCGGAGAGTTAGACAGAGAAAGGGTAAGACTGCGCAGAAAGTGGTGTCTCACGAGCCCTTCTTAACGGAGGAGGTATGCAACGTGAGAATTCAGAATAGCATTGCCCGTTGTAATAGCGATAATATAGAGAGAGTTGACGCAACAATTCGACGGGCATAAAAGAGATTGGAGAGAGTTAGTAAGAGCAAAAGAGTTTATAAGACGAAAAGTCCTAGATCCCACCTTTTCGAACAGCTGTATGTGTGAAACCACCCTAGATGAGTGAGAAGCACTCCATACAGGGGCGAACAGCACTCCTATTATGAGCTAGCAAATAGAGTAGCGTAAAAAATCATGAATACTCCTCAGAACACCCAACCCATTAGAATCTTGTTTAGAAAGAGAAGTAATGTTATCGTTCTAAGAAAGATCACGAGAAAACAAAACACTGACAATATTGAGGAAAGATGAAGGTTTGAGTCTAGTTTGTTCGAAGAAAATATCATAGCTGTGGGGAAGATTGTGTCGAGCAGAAAGATGGTGGAATTGAGTTTTTGAGGCATTGAAAACGAACAAGATTTCACTGCCCCAATTTAAAATACGAGAAAGTACAGAGGTAAGTTGCTCCAAGGCCACCCTTCTTGCGTCAGTGTCTTTCAAAGTGAAAGGAGTAATGAAGAGTGGAGTCATCAGCATAGGAGTGGATATGATGATAAAGTAATAGAGAGAAGATCATTAATGAAAAGTAGAAAAGGAGTTGGCGATAGGAGAGATCCCTGAGGAACACCACTATTTATAGATTTAAAAGCAAATCGAACGACCAGGAAGGAAATCAGAGAAAAGGATTGATTTCGAAAGAGAGAAGTTTTAAAGCTTTGTGCCAGACGCTATCAAAAGCTTTCGATCTGTCTAGCGCCACAGCGAAAGATTCACTGAAACACCTAAGAGGGGAGGACCAAGGGTCAGAAAGATACACCGAGTGTTCTTTGCGAAAGTCATACTGGCGATCAAAGATAAGATTAGAAGAATTGAGGTGCTTCCAGTTTTTCCTGTTAAGGATAGAATCGAAAAATTTAGAGAGAACGGATGTTAAAGAAATTGGACGATAGTTAGAGGGTTGAGAGAGGTCCCCCTTCTTCGCCACAAGCTGAATGAGTGCACGTTTCCAGCAAGAACTGAAGGTCAAAGTAGAGAAATAGAGA
>SEYY01001862.1:50000-52500 GCA_009176605.1 Armadillidium nasatum | reverse complement strand
TCTTAGCAATTTTTTTTAACATTGGCAGGTTAGGATACAATAGGTTAGGTTACATTACTTTAGGAGATGATAGGTTAGATTATATTAGGTAAGGTTAGATTATTTTAAGCTACATTTGTACAATTTCAATAAAACTTGTATATTTGGAACTACTTTGGAAGTGTGACTCTCATGCAATGTAATATATACTAGTAACTACGAACAACAATTCTATGTCAATATACAAAGCAAGGAATTGGGTGAGTGCAAATTTTTTTTGAGTCATCAAAGAATCAAGCTGGAGCCCAGAGCTGGAACTGGAAGGGAATCCGGAGACAGAATCAGAACCAGAACTAGAACCGAAGTCATCAAAAGATCAAGCTGGAGCCCAGAGCTGGAATTGGAGGAAAATCCGGAAGCAGAATCAGAACTAGAACTAGAGTCTAAGTCATCAGAGGATCAACTGGAACCAGAGCTGGAGCTGGAGCTGGACGGGAATCCGGAGACAGAATCGGAACTGGAACTAAAGCCTTAGTCATAAAGAAATTATACTATAATTTTTTTAAAATATTTAATTGCAAGTGAAATTAAATGCGTTCTGAACAGGAACTTAAGCTAGAAGTCGCTCAATACATCCATACATGCAGAATAATATATATATATATTATATATATATATATATATATATATATATATATATATATATATATATATATATATATATATATATATATATATATATAATATATATATATATATATATATTACACGAGTTTATGATAGTTGTTGGAAATGATATATTATGATTGATTTTACATTGGTGTATTCCTTTTCCCAAATTGATAATTCGTATTATATTATTGTGAAAAAGGTAGAATTTTTTATCTTTTTTTTTAGCATATTTAAACTGCATTGGATGTGTTGAAAAGCAAAGTATCATGAATTTATACGTATATATTTATGTATATATCATATATATATATATACTATATATATATATATATATATAATATATATATATATATATATATATATATATATATATATATATATATATATATATATATATATATATATATATATATATATATATATATATATATATATATATATATATATATATATATATATATATATATATATATATATATATATATATATATATATATATATATATATATATATATATATATATATATATATATATATACTATATATATATATATATATATATATATATATATATATATATATATATATATATATATATATATATATATATATATATATATATATATATATATATATATATATATAATATATATATATATATATATATATATATATATATATATATATATATATATATATATATATATATATATATATATATATATATATATATATATATATATATATATATATATATATATATATATATATATATATATATATATATATATATATATATATATATATATATATATATATATATATATATATATATATATATATATATATATATATATATATATATATATATATATATATATATATATATATATATATATTATATATATATATATATATATATATATATATATATATATATATATATATATATATATATATATATATATATATATATATATATAATATATATATATATATATATATATATATATATATATATATATATATTTGAGAATTTAGAATAAAGAGAGAAGAGAGAGAGAGAGAGAGAGAGAGAGAGAGAGAGAGAGAGAGAGAGAGAGAGAGAGAGAGAGAGAGTTTATTAACGTTTTTACATGCTTGGCAATAAAAATCTATAACCCTATTTTTGTGTCTGGTAAAAGTAATTCTGGAATATTTATTTAGTAGTAAAAACATTTGTGATAAAATAATTCCCATCATTGAATGCATTTGCTCGCCATTAACATATTTGTCTAACGTGAAAGGAAATAGTAAAGAATATCAGAATACTTTTTATTCAAGATAGAACAACCCAGTGTTCTTGAACTGAAAAATATCATTCTTGATCCCGTTGATAGGAATTGTCGAACACTAATGATGCTCTGCAACCATTGGAACTATACAGTTACGAACATTTGGCTTTAGATACGAACAAAGTGTTTGGGGGCTCGAGGAATAGCGATGATTTGAATATTTTGAACAAAATAAGATTGTCTGCTAAAAAAAAACTTTTTCTGAATATATATATATATTTATTTTTTTAATATTATTATTTTTAGGACTATTTTTTGGCTTCTGCTTTTGTACTTTGCTCATAATTAAGCAATTTACTTTTGTTGCGTGACCAAATTATATATATATATATATATATATATATATATATATATTATATATATATATATATATATATATATATATATATATATATATATATATATATATATAATATATATATATATATATATATATATATATATATATATATATATATATATATATATATATATATATATATATATATATATATATATATATATATATATATATA
>SEYY01001862.1:42500-45000 GCA_009176605.1 Armadillidium nasatum | reverse complement strand
CCATTAGTGACGTAGGAGACTTAAAAGGGCGTAACCCACTTTTAAATTCATAACGCCTCGATCCAATTAGCGTGAAGGAAAATATTCGCAACACTTTTGAAGAATGTTAATAAACGGTTGAAGGAAAGAAGGCTCTGGGGCTCTCCTGGAGAGGGATCTGAAGAGACCCCTTTAAAAAAGAAAAGAAAAAAAAACAACACAGCAAATATTTCATTAAATCTATATTTATTTTTCTAATTTTTAATATCAAATTTAAAGAAATATTTTTAGATTATCAATTACTTTTCTTTATGGTACATTATATTTTCTATTATCATTAAAATTTTTTTTTATGTTTTTTTTTTAACTATTCATTTAATATTCATCACATTTATGAAATTTTAAAAATATCTTTTAGTGACGTGTTTTATAGCTTGTATTTTATTATATTATAATTAAAAAAAAAAAAAAAAAAATATATATATATATATATATATATATATATATATATATATTATATATATTATATTATATATATATATTATATATATATTTATTATAAGTAAATTATTTCTCTTTATTATCTATTATATCATTATTATATTATTATCATTATTATAATATTATTATTATTATTATTATTAATTATTATTATTATTATTATATATTTTATATTAAATTATTAAAAAAAAAAAAAAATTTAATAAAAAAAATTTTATGCTGACTTGTTTTTCATTATTTAAATGGATTATTATAGGGACAAAAGTCAAAGCTATTTGAGAGATAAAATTAATAAAGGTGAACTGAAGAGAAAAGTTGTAAAACATATATATATATATTATATATATATATATATATATATATATATATATATATATATATATATATATAATATATATTGATGAATTATTCAAAAGGAAATTTCTTAACATAAACATGAGATAAATTTATTGCAGCTTTTTTTCTTTTTGGGAAGTTGAGGTGAAAAAAAAAAAAAAAAAAAAAAAAAAAAAAAAAAAATGAAAGGTACCAAAGACATTTCCATAATTCTTCCATATTTCTGGTATCGTTTTACATATTGCTTTGTAAACGTTATTTAAAAAACAAAGAATTTGCTTGTTTTTTTGATAGAATTTTTGCTTATTTTTTTTATTTTTTATTTTTTTAAGTACGAATGTGGTTTTGTTTTGTTTTGTAAACGTTATGTAAAAAACAACGAAGGTTTTTTTTTTTGTTTAAATAGAATGATTTTTTCGGTGTTTGTGTTTTTGTTTTGTTTTGTAAATATTATTTAAAAAACAACGATTTTTTTTTTTTTTTTAAATAGAACGAATTTTTGGGTATATGTATTTTTGTTTTGTTTTGTAAACGTTGTTTTAAATTAAAACGTATTTGCGTTTGTTTGAGGCTTCGTCATAATACAGCAATTAAATTGGTTAAATTTTGCATTATTTTATTTTTAGGATATGACTTTTAAAATAAATTTCAACCGCAAAGTAGAACACAAAATGTTTTAAAAATTCTTAATACTAAAAGTTACATTTTTAAGTTCGAGACTAACATCGTACGTTGGGAAGGGAAGGAAACATTACTTTACAATAACATCGTATGTTTGGGAGGAAAGGAAACATCACTTTACAAGTAACATCGTACGTTTAGGAAGGGAAGGAAACATCACTTAACAATAACATCGTACATTTGGAAGAGAAGGGAATATCACTTTACACATTTACAATAACATCGTACGTTTGGAAGGAAAGGGAAGCACTAAGAGAGAGGGGGAACACCTTGAACACCTCCCCAAAGGGAAGCCACGTATCCCACCTTCTATGAATTACATATGAGGGTTTCTTTTACAAGGGTACTGTTCTACTTTTTCAAGCCTCTCGACCGTCAGACTAAAATCCTCAATTTCTTCGTGTCAATTAGGAAATCAAGAGTTGAATATACTTTTCCATTGTTTTTTTTGTTTTTAACTTTTATTTTTGTATGTTTTTTATTTACGATTTAATTAATTTTAGTACATTCAGACAAAAAAAATATTTACGTCATTTCCTAGAAAATTAATAAAAAAATTTAAAGAGCAACAGTGTTATTCAATCCGTCAAAGTTTGTTTGTTATACAAACTTTATAACAAGAAATTCGTATTTGTTTATCTCTTAAGTGATTCATTTTTTTCTGTTTTTTTTTTGTTTTGTTTTTTTCTATTAGCATATGAATACTGTATTTATTTTTCTTCATTTGCTTATTTTATTTTTTTCATCGAAAGCTTTCTTTCCATGGAAATAAAGAACAACTGAATATTAATAAAATGTCTATAAATAAATGAAAAATATGTGAAAATAAATTTAAAAAAAAAACATTAATTTTTTTCAGACTTTTATAGCATATTGTTATATTCTATAAATTATGTTTGCATCTATTCGAATTTCTCTCTCTCCCCTCCCTTATACTCCACAATTTTATCTATCTATCTATCTATCTATCTATCTATCTATCTATCTATCTATCTATCTATCT
>SEYY01001862.1:17500-20000 GCA_009176605.1 Armadillidium nasatum | reverse complement strand
AGGAAGAGAATTTCCTCCTTTTTTTTCTTTGTATTTTTTTTTTCTTCAATCTTCAATCTTCAGTCTTCATTTTACCAGATTTTTTGTTTTTAAAAAAAAAAAAAAAAAAATGGTGGCCATTAATAACTAAGCATGTGACTAGCATTCCAATTTCCTCAAAATAACTAAAAAAAAAAAAAAAAATATTTGGTCAATTAAAACCCTTTTTTTTTTTATATATTTTATTTATTTTTTTTTATTTATTTTTTATTTATTTTTTTATTTATTTGTTTTATTTTTTTTAGAAGATTGGTTTACACAATTAAATGCTTTCGCTATATAAGTGAAGGCCGTAATTGTCTCTTTTATGGGAGTAAAAATTGCCATAAAATGTTATATTCCTTATATATATATATATATATATATATATATATATATATATATATATATATATATATATATATATATATATATATATATATATATATATATATATATATATTATATATATATATATATATATAATATATATATATATATATATATATATATATATATATATATATATATATATATATATATATATATATATATATATATATATATATATATATATATATATATATATATATATATATATATATATATATATATATATATATATATATATATATACTGTTATTTTGCACGAAACCTGAAACCTTTTATAACGTCTTTAATGTGTTTCTTAACGCGTTACTTAAAGCAATTCTGAATTAAAAAAAAACCATTTTACGTGTGATCGATCAGGATTATTAAAAACTGGAGGAGGAAAAATGGTTGGTTTTTATAAAAATGTCTTCTACCAAAATGAACACAATTCTTGATGATTTGAGTTCTGTGTCGTTTGCTACATAAGTTGTAACAACTTCCGAAATGAAGAGTTCAACTCTCCATTTCTCAAGTTTACTGAAATGTACCGAAAGAACCGTCTGATTGAACGCAAAATGAAGACTTGAAGACTAAAATGAATCTTTTTTATGTGATTGAAAGAGTATTGCGAACTTCAAAGGTGAAGAATAAGACTGAAGACTCTGAAGATTAGGACTCCAGACTCTGGTTCGAAGTTATAAGGAAAGGGTTCAATGCAAAGAGGTAGCAAGGAATCTTGAAGAGAGCAGTTTTAAAGGGAAATTAGGGAAAGCCTCAGTGTAAGCATATATATATATATATATATATATATATATATAGTATATATATATATATATATATATATATATATATATATATATATATATATATATATATATATATATATATATATATATATATATATATATATATATATTTAAAGTGAGAATGAGTAAGTAAGAAAAACATTAAATAGGCGCGAAAAGGATGAAGCAGCGAAGAAGAAGGGAATTATATTTAGGAGGTCATAAAAGCTGATCACGACACAAGATTCCAAGAAGCCACAAACAGCTTCATGTGAATCCCTTGTAGAAAGAGACTCCATTTATGGTTGCTATAAGATAGGTTTAGGAAATGTACAACATCCTTTAGTGGTTTTTTAGCTCTCTTTCTCTCTCTCTCTCTCTCTCTCTCTCTCTCTCTCTCTCTCTCTCTCTCTTTCTCTTTCCCTCTTATTGCCTCTTCCATTAATTCTTGACACTTCACTCTTGCATTTATTCCTTTTGAATTTATTTTTTTTTCTTGTATCTTTGGGATATTCACTTTGAATGCTTTATCTGGTGCACTTCCTTTCTTCAGAGTCCTCCCTCCTCCTCTTCCTCCTCCTCCTTCTACTCCTACACCTTTTCGCCTCCTTTATCATTTCCCCTGCATCTGTCTCCATCTTGAGGCGAGTGATGAGAGATGAGGAAATATGGCTTGGGATTTTCTTGTTAACTTTCTTAATTACAATATTCGTTCGTTCGTTCGTTGTTATAGAATTAAGAAAGGGGAAACTTTTTTATTTTTCCATAAAAGGAAAATTCACATTTTTTTTTCCATCTCATAATAAAAGCGTAAAATGATGAAATTTAGAGAGAGAGAGAGAGAGAGAGAGAGAGAGAGAGAGAGAGAGAGAGAGAGAGAGAGAGAGAGAGAGAGAGAGAGAGAGAGAGAGAGAGAATTTTAATTTTCAAATTCCTATATTATTAATTAATAATTATTTTAAAAATATTTATTATTTTTTTTTTTTTACATTATTTAAAGCAGACACTTAAACATTTTCTTCAATTTGAATTTAGGGAAAATTTGATTTCACATTTATCAGGTAATTCTAGATACTCACATACATTCACGAACAGCACATGTGTACATGTATTCATGCATACATACATTATACATACATACAATGGTAATATACTGAGATATGAATGCTATAATAATAATATATGAAATTAATCATATTTATTTATATATATATTTCTATATATATATATATATATATATATATATATATATATATATATATATATATATATATATATATATATATATATATATATATATATATATATATATATATATATATATA
>SEYY01001862.1:0-7500 GCA_009176605.1 Armadillidium nasatum | reverse complement strand
ATATATATATATATATATATATATATATATATATATATATATATATATATATATATATATTTTATTTCACCTCTGGTGGGCAAAGGCCAGATGCCTACCAAATTTCCACTTGAGTTATGGAGAAAATCGGAAATCTGGTCAAACTAAAGGTCGACATGTTCCGATACACGGAGCTTAAATGTGTGCAAGTCATAGGAGGTCGAGAAAAAGGTGAAGGGAGTGTGTTCCAGACTTTACCAGTAGAGTACATGTAAGATTGAGCATAGTGGATAAGTCTGGGGTCAGAGAGTTGGATAAAGAAAGGATGAGACTATGTAGATAGAAAGAGCCCTTTCTAATGGAGAAGGTATGCGACGGGAGAGTTCAGAAGAGCAATACCTATTTGTAATAGTGATGATATAGAGAGAGAGTGACTCAACAATTCGACTTACAGAAAGAGACTGGAGAAAAGTAGTAAGAACAGGAGAGTTGATGAGAGGAAAAGCCCTAGACTCCATCTTTTCGAGGAGAGCTGCATGAGTGGAACCACCCAAGATGCGTGAGGCGTACTTCATTCAGGAAGAAGAACACCCTTATAAAGAGCAAACAACTGGGGTGAAGTAAAGAAATTTAGAAGGTGCATCAGAACACCTAACTTCTTAGAAGCTTGTTTAGAAAGTGAAGTAATGTGATCTTTCCAAGAAAGATCACGAGAAAAAGAAACACCGAGAATATTAAGGAGAGATAAAGTTTTGAATTGTTTGTTTTCGAAAAAGATACCATACTTGTGTTGAAGGTTGTGTCGATTAGTGAGATGGTGGAATTGAGTTTTGGAGCCATTGAAAACGACCCCAATTTGAAATACGAAATAAATCGGAGGTCAGTTGCTCTAAGGTTACCTTCCTAGCGTCTATCAATTGCTTTTAAAAGGAAAGAATAATGCAAGGTGGAATCAGTGGCATAGGAGTGTATAGGAGATGAAGTAACAGAGAGAAGGTCATTAATAAAAAGCAGAAAGAGTGTTGGGGATAGGACAGATCCTTGAAGAGCACCACTATTTAAAGATTTAAAGGATGAACGGTAACTGTCTACAAAAGCTGCTATAGAACGACCGAAATGGAAACCAGAGAGAAGGATAGATTCTGAAAAAGAAATTTGGAAATTAAATATTTGTGCCAGACTCTATAGAAAGCTTTTGATATGTCCATCGCGACAACCAAATATTCACCGAAATGCCGGAGAGCCGTGGATCAAGAGTCAGAGAGAAGGAAAAGCAGATCACCAGTAGAGCGTTGGAAGAATAATTGATTGGATTGAGATGTTTCCAAATCTTCCTGTTAATGATAGATTCGAATACTTTAGGAAGAACGAAGGTTAAAAAAATGATACGGTAGTTGGAGGGTTGAAAGAGGCTCCCCTTCTTAGACACAGGCTGAATGAGCTCACTTTTCTAGCAAGAAGTTAAGGTTGAAGTAGAAAAACATGGACGAAATAGTTTACCAAGGCAGGGTGCAAACTCGAAAGCACAAGCTTTGAAGACCATAGGATGGATACCATCATGATCGTACACCTTCTTATTGTTAAGCTCAGAGAATGCAGAAATGACGTCTATAGAAGAAATTTCAATTTTAGGCATAAATGAGTTGGAGGGGGTTGAAGGAGTAGGAACAGCTCCGGAAAAGGTTGAATTAGAAGAAAAAGTTTGAGCGAAGAGTTCAGTTTTAGAGGAATGTAAAACGGCGGTTGCACCATCAGAAGATACTAGATAGGAAAAAGAGGAGGAAGCAAAGTTAGACTTGACATTTTTTGCAAAATGCCAGAAATGGCGTGAAGAAGAATCAGAAAGGTTATTGCATTTACGACCGAGAAATGAGTTTTTCGTGTTTCGGAGAATAGATTTTGCATGATTCTGAGCTGAAATATAAATTGAATGAGTTTCATGAGTTTGAAGACGACGGTAATCCCGGAAGGTAGCATCCCTGCGGCGGATTACACGAGAACAGGCAGAGTTAAACCAATGTTTGTTAGGTATCGTAGAAGGGAAAGAATTTGGAATGCACGCCTCCATGCCAGAGAGAATCATCTCGGTTATACACTCTGTCCACTCCGAGGGACCCCTCCCAAGGAAACAGTAATCACTTCATGGGAAATTAGAAAAGTACAACTGAGAGTCAGAAAAGTTAGCGGCACCGAAATGCCAAAAACGTATCCTCATCGAAGGCGGGGGCCGTTCTTGCGGAAGACTTGAAGAGACAAATCAAGATACAGAGATGGGAAAGTGATCGGATGAGCCCAGATCAGAAAATAGTTTAACAGTGAATTAATAAAAGATCAAATTTGTTTGGTTCATCACTGAGACAGTCAGGGATACGGGTATGATGTTGCACCAACTGCTCAAGATTGTTTTGGATAGAAAAGTGGTAGGCGAGTTCTCCAGCTGGATCATGAGAACTAGATGAAAGCCATTGGCGGTGGTAAAAGTTGAAATCACCTAATAGGATGATTTCAGAGAAAGGAGAAGAAGAAAAAAAGAATGTGTTCTATTTTGGAGCTAAGATTGTGGAATTTTTGATAGTCTATATAGTTAGTTGATGAGTGGACAGAACAAATGAATTTAGTCGTAGAGTTGCAAGAAAGTTTAAGCTATAAAGTAGTGAATTTAGAAGACTCCAAATTAGAGACACGAGAACAGACAACGTAGTTGCCCACATATGAGCAACATCAGCCTTTGGATGAAAATTGAATATGGGGACAGTTGGAGAAAACAGAGTAGGGTTTGCTTACAGAGCCCCAAACATCTGAGTTTCAGTTAAGAAGAAGATAGGAGGTATAGAAGAAGAGAGGTGGTGTTCGACATAGTAGAAATTGGACAAGAGACCGCGAACATTACAGAAATTAATGAATAAAGAAGACCGTGCACCAGGACAAGCCAGCACCAAGGTCTTGATGGCACCAACCCCATCACCGGAGGCCACCAACTCTCAAGTGGTGATGAAGTGAGGGGTGGATGAGGGGCTTTATTTAGAAGCCGCCCCTCAAAGCTATATATATATATATATATATATATATATATATATATATATATATATATATATATATATATATATATATATATATATATATATATATATATATATATATATATATATATATATATATATATATATATATATATATATATATATATATATATATATATATATATATATATATATATATATATATATATATATATATATATCAAGTCCGTGACCTGGATTCGGGACTCGTGGAATAGTTCAGTTTTTGCCTTTTTGGACTAGGCTAAATTTAGTCAAGCTTTTGACCAAGTCTACTAATAAGTAATTTGTGTCAGAAATTTTTTTATATATCTTTTTACTTCATGTCATTTTTTTGTTTTCCGTTTTTGCTAATTATGTATTTGTATAAATTTAATATACAATACACAGAAACATATTACAAACTATTCAGTATAAACAAACATTCATACTTATATATATATATATATATATATATATATATATATATATATATATATATATATATATATATATATATATATATATATATATATATATATATATATATATATATATATATTATATATCCACCATTCCCAACATCTTAGGCCGCCAACTCCCAGGTGATGATGAAGGAAGGGGTAGGTGAAGGGCATTGATTGGATTATATCCTTGAAAACATCTCTGAGGCAGCTTATGTTTCGCCATTGTCGTTTTGCTTAAAAAGGTAATGTATGAGTTACATCTTGTGAATTTGTGGGAACATGTAAAGAGGTAATGGGAGCATAGACACTCCAATATGAGATAATGGTACCCCAGAGAGAGAGAAAAAAAGAAAGAGAGAGAGAAAGAAAGAGAGAAGGAGGGTGAAAGTGAGAGAGAGAGAGTGAGAAAGAGAGAGTGCAAGAGAGAGAGAGAAAGAGAGAGAGAGAAAGTGAGAGAGAGAGAAGAGAAAGGGAGAGAGAAAGTGAGAGAAAAAGAAAGAAAGAAAGAGAGTGAAAGTGAGAAGGAGAAAAGGAAAGACGAACGAACCAAAGAGCAACGGAGTTAAATGGAATGGTCTAACCCATCTTATCTCTACGTGGGTTATGCCCAGTGGGGGTACTTACATCGCATCGGGCCGAGCTACGTCCTCCCACACACATATATATATATATATATATATATATATATATATATATATATATATATATATATATATATATATATATATATATATATTAATATTTTAATTTCCAATTTTTTGGAAGATTTTTCATCAAAATAATAAGATATTAATACGAAAAGGAAAGAGTTTTTGATGAAATAAAAATACTTAAATTTAATAGATAAGAATCTAGTTAGAGAATAAGAAATTATTTAATTATTTATTTACCAAATTTTAATCAATTATTAATTAAACTTTTCAATTTTTTTATAAGTACTTTTAAAATTTTTAAAAATCTAATATTTTTTGCAATTATTTAAACTTAATTTAAAAGAGAGAGAGAAAGAGAGAGAGAGAGAGAGAGAGAGTTAAAGCGAGAGAGAGAAAGATAGAGAGAGATAGAAAGAAAGAGAGAAAGAAAGTGAAAGTGAGAGAGTGAGAAAGAGAAAGAGAGTGAAAGTGAGTGAAAAAGAGAGAGAGAGAGAGAGAGAGAGAGAGAGAGAGAGAGTGAAAGTGAGAGAAAGAAAGAGAGAGAGAGATAGTGAAAGTGCGAGAGAGAGAAACAGAGGGAGAGTGAAAAGAGAGAGAGAGAGAGAGAGAGAGAGAGAGAGAGAGAGAGAGAGAGAGAGAGAGAGAGAGAGAGAGTTTTTTCGTAGTAGATTTTACATATATTGAACTAAATATTTAACCGTGAAGATTTGAAATTCTTATTTATTAAAAAAAAAAATAATTTAAAATTATTTTTATTATTATTTTTTGTTTTTATATTTGCATATATTTTTATATTTTAAATTTTAAACTTTTTTCTTATTGTTTATAGACTTACCTATATATATAGCTGTTAAATCTTAATTTGTATTATATTTTTTATTAATTATGTTAATTATTATTATTATTATTATTATTATTATTATTATTATTATTATTATTATTATTATTATTATTATTATTATTATTATTATTATTATTATTATTATTATTATTATTATTATATTATTATTATATATTATTATTATTATTATTATTAATACTATTATTACTATTATTATTATAATTACTATTATTATTATTATTATTATTATTATTATTATTATTATTATTATTATTATTATTATTATTATTATTATTACTACTACTACTACTACTATTATTATTATAATAATTACGACTGTTATTATAATAATTACGACTATTATTATTATTTTTATTATTATTATTATTATTATTATTATTATTATTATCATTATTATTATTATATATGCATCCTGGGATTGATCTATTTGGAAAGAAGAAAAGACCAGCAAAGAGTTTTAAAAACAAGGAACAAATAAAACTGAAGATTTTGCTAAATTATTTTTTAATATATTTTTTTTTTTATCACAACTTTTTCATTGAGCATAATTTGTTTTACAATTAAATAAACAACAAATCAAAAATAAAAAATCAACAGAAAAATATAACGGTAACAAAAATGATTCATTTGAGTGAAAATCTCCCTCTCTAACCATAGTAGCCAGAAATTTCCCTCTTTAACCATAGTAGCTAGAACTTGCAGTTGTGGTGGGGGCGGTTTCAGCCAATTTAAGAGCTTCTTCAAGATAAATATTTCCAGGTAAACGAGGGTTCTCTCCTTCAACGTAATCAACGAAGAAGACTTCAGGTTCTTCAAGCTCTGGTGCAGGAACTTCGATAACCTGTCTTTCGTTGGATCCCTTCTTGCTGAGAACAAGAACCAGGGTCTTCTCACGTGGTGGTGGTATAACAATGGGTTCGGGTTGTTCTTCGTCAGCGGTCTTAAGGACCAAGAGATTGAGTTTAACCTGTGGTGGGGGAACCGTGACTTCGGGTGTGGTGGCTTCGGATTCAGGTTCTCTGTAGACAAACAAGGTTTCGTTTTATCTCAACTTCAGCACATTCACCCAAGGCATCTCTTTCTTGGCCTTCAGGGCATGGTTCTAAGGTCGTGGTTGGTGGTTCTGCTGGGGGATAATACTGCGCAGGAGCAGCAACTGCTGAAGCTACGAAAACGGCAATAATCTGCAATGAAGATAAATGTACAATTTTA
The DNA here is from genome assembly GCA_009176605.1 of Armadillidium nasatum. Classification (NCBI taxonomy): domain Eukaryota; kingdom Metazoa; phylum Arthropoda; class Malacostraca; order Isopoda; family Armadillidiidae; genus Armadillidium; species Armadillidium nasatum. Next base: position 1,289 of record SEYY01001862.1, on the reverse strand, counting down.
AATGCAAGTTGAAAAATTATTATTATTATTATTATTATTATTATTTTTATTATTATTATTATTATTTATTATTATTATTATTATTATTATTATTATTATTATTATTATTTTTATTAATTCGATTATTATTATTATTATCAGGAACTATCATTTTCATAATTATTTTATTATTATTATTATTATTATTTTATTATTATTATTATTATTATTATTATTATTATTATTATTATTTGCTTATTAATAAATATAAGTATTAAAAGTATGTATTGACACTACTAAACAAAACTAATTATAGAAATAATAATAATTATAGCAATAATAAAAATAATAATAATAATAATTAATAATAATAATGATAATAATAATAAAAATAATAATTAACAATAATAATAATAATAACAATAATATTAATAATAATAATAATGATAATAAATATATAATAATATATAATAATAATAATAATAATAATAATAATAATAATAATAATAATAATAATAATAATAATAATAATAATAATAATAGAAAATTGCAGGAATAGTTGAAGTAGTAGTAGTTGCTCGTATACATTTATTATTAATACATAAAATACGTTCGTTATTATTAATTACACAAAATTATGAAATTATTTCCTGAATCAAAGTTGACGATACTAAATTAAATACTTATACATTTCACTTAAAAAAAAAAAAAAAGAAAAAAAGGAGAATGAAATTAATACCGGAAAAAAATATAAAAATATTTCTTCAGGACTAATTCCACAATTTCTGAAAACTGAAAGTAAAAACCTGTATTATTATTATTATTATTATTATTATTATTATTATTATTATTATTATTATTATTATTATTATTATTATTATTATTATTATTATTATTATTATTATTATTATTATTTTATTATTATTATTATTATTATATTTTTATTATTATTTATTATTATTTTTATTATTATTATTATTATTATTATTATTATTATTATTATTATTATTTCTTAATCACTGATATAAATTATATTACTTATTCAAATACCACAATGGTTATGAAAAGTTTTTCTTTCACTGAATTTATAACTTCATATATGCAATTATTTTTAATTAATTAATAACTAGTAATTAAGTTTGCAATTAGTACCATGTTAAACAATTAATTTTAAATCACACAGAAAAACAAAATTAATATTTTGTACACACAGTCAAGGCATTGTAAAATGAAAGTGAATATATTTGATTCTGAACTAAAAGTTGCTCAAATGTAAACATATTAGGAAGTTTTTATTATTATTATTATTA
>SEYY01001861.1:165000-190000 GCA_009176605.1 Armadillidium nasatum | reverse complement strand
TTTTTTGGCAAGCCGTATGAGTAAAACCGTGACGGAAAACTCTTCCTAATCATAAATTTAATTTAATTAAAAAAATAAACATAAATATAAGCAATCAAGTATCTATAAAAATAAACTTTTTTCAAAGAAAAATGATTGTAGTTTACTTGTTTCTTTGAATTATGTATTTCTGAAGAGATGAATAAGAAAAGGAACCAGAGAGGATGAAGAGCTTTAAAATTGAAATGTGTCACATTCTACTACCACAGAATATTTTTTTTCCAAGAAAAATTTCTCAATAATTGATTCAATATAACCCTCACTACCATTTAATATTCTAGCTTTAAGTACTAACTGTCTCTATTTTCTTATGTAATAATCATAGAACATAATTTGTTTTACTTTTCTTCAAAATTTTAGTGTTGAGAGTTCAGATGCTAAAAATAAATGTCTTTTTAAATATTTATCTTAGTAATATAATATTAAATATCAACACACAACCTTAAAATACTTTTAAAAAAATATTAATATTGTTTACTTGTTTTCTTTAAAATTTTAAATATAAAGAGAGTGAATTGGTTTTATCGGTAGCACTTTTTCGTCAATTTTATATAAAAATTTAAAATATTCTCTTTTTTAAAAATTTGAATATAAATAACTTAATTTTTTTTTTAGGTTAATCAACTAATTATTTTTTATTTACTATATTTAATTATTAATTATTACTTAGGCAAATAAGTCAAATAAAAGACGTAGCTAAATTAAATTAAAAAAATCATGATATATGGTAGTAAATCCCCCTAACTTTAGGGTAAATTGCCCATTCTATTATACAATCGAGTAGTCGAAGTGCCTAGAATTTCTTACATGGGATTGCCCTGCAATAAGCATGCGTGTATTTGTTTCTTTGGTTTTAATTTTGTTCATTTACAAACATTGATTTACATGAATTATAAAATTAGCAGGTTTACTACAAAATTTTAAAGTTCGTGTTATCTTAATTTAATTGGATAAATCGCAGGTTTGAAATGGTTTTATAATGGAATTTCGGATTGCACGTGGGGAATAATTATTACGTCAGACAGCAACAAGAAAAGAAAAAAAGTAAAAACTCGTTCAAAATTTTAAAACTTTAATAAATAATTGTTTGACGTTCGTCACCTATTTGTTACAATTTCTAGAAGTTTTTAAAAATTTCAATGCTATAATTGATTGTTATATTTGCTGTTTGTGTAATAAAATATATTACCGGCTTATGAAAAAAAAAAAAAAACCGGCTTCGCCCACCGCATGGACTCTCCCAAACATCTGGCGTTGGAGCGAGTTGACAGGAGGAACGGTTCTAGAACATTCAGAGATAGCTAACGGGGTACCGGCATTTCGCAATTTTTCAGTTCTTGGACTCTTGTAGATTCAGAAGAGTGCAAAGAAGTACTTTTATTCATATAAGAGTTTCGTTTAAGTCGTACTTTGTTGTGTGTGCTTAAAACTTTGCACATTTTATATTTTGTGTGTAGTTCAAGGGATTTTGAAATGGAACGAAAGTTAGGAATTGCAATAAACAATAAAAAAAAAGTTCATAATCTAGCCTAAGTGGGAGAAACGTTTATATGCTGTAAGGTGCATTTAAAATAATATATAATATATATATATATATATATATATATATATATAATATAATATAATATATATATATATATATTTTTATATTATTTATTTTTTTATTTTTTTATATTATATTATATATATATATATATATATATATATATATATATATATATATATATATATATATATATATATATATATATATATATATTTTATTATTTTTTTTTTTTTAAGAATATTTTCAATATAGGTTACAACATGGTAGTCTGAAGTTTTAGGTATGAAGTAATCAAATACTGATATTTCCTATTTAACTGAAATTTGAAATTTTTTTTTTTTTATGTTAAAAGACGTGGTTTTTAATTCTTATAAATTTTCACCCTAACATTAGTGTGAATTTGAAATATACAAATTGTTTTGACAATGAAAATAGTTATTTTTACTTTGGCATAGCATAGCTATTCCAGAAAGGTTTCTTATTGAACTTTTATCTTATTTATGTAAAGTATTTGGCACAGATTCCAGTAATGCAGAATATTTTAATTATTAGGATCTCCCTTTTTTTAAATTTGGTAATGAAAAAGATTGAAATTCACTAAAAATTTAGTTAGTCTTGTTAAACAATTTTGACATGCCTTTAGATGAGTTTCACATAAATGTGAATGATAGGAAAAATAATTATTAAGTCTAATTCAAGTCAGTTTTTATTACTTTCTACTATATTCATGTTTGCCAAAATCTTGAATAAGGATCTGAGACTGAATAGCAAGAATCCTTTGCTCAGCAACAATATTGTGCAATGTTATTTCCATGTGTTTTGGAATCTAAATAAATTATATTTGTCTGACACATGGTAATTAATACATGAATTTTATAGGTCAGATAAAGAGTTCAAATGTTTTTCAATTGTCATGGCAGATAGAGAAATTGTAAAAATACCAACCTTGGCATAAGATTTTAATAGAAAAATTGTAAAAATACTAACCTTGGTATAAGATTTTAATTTTAATATATGAATTGTACATTACATATTTATGCTACAAATGCAGTTCAAAGGGTGATAGTTTCATTTGAAATGAAAATTCAGGAAATATAAAAGCACAAACTGTAAATTCATCCTTTATTAATATCTACAAATCTAGAATTATAGTTTGGAGTATAGATAAAAAGAAGATGGATTAAAAAAAAAAATTATTTTGTTTATGGTGCTGGATTGCTTCTTAGACATCAAACTGTCTTCAAAGTAAACACTAAAGTTGTAAATTAAAAGTTAAAGGTTAGATATCAGTAACTTTGATATAAAGCTAAGTCTTCATTGATTTTTTAAAACTACCTATACAAGATAAGTTATTGGATATATATAAGAAAATCATAGATTATGTTTAATAAAAATTTTGTTAGATCATATTTTGATGGTCTTGCATTGTAATATATATTTATACCTATACATTTTGTTTTATTGTTAATTACAAGTTTTGCCTTTTACATAGGTAGCTAGTTTTCTGCTTTTGTCAGCAAGCAGATTGTGTGTTGATGTTAGGCAAGACATCAAAATTAAAAATATTCTTTACTGTATAAAATGCTCTAGAATCGTATGTGACCCCCCCAATTCTTTATTCAAATTTTTTTGTTAAATTTTAAATCAACTCACATTTTGAATGCTAGTATAGCATATATATTATATAACTATTCATATAAAGAATGAGTTATTTGGCATGTATGTACTGTGATTTAAATAAATACTAAGGAAAAAAGTTTGCTAGGATCTGAAGAAAATGCGTGAATCCAGTATACTCAAAATGAGAGGGGAGGAACATGTGTTTTTGATAAGTGATAGGACGATTAAAAGAATTTTTTGACAATGATGATTACAGTTGTAATAAATTTGACAATGATGAACTGAAAATATATATTTTTTAAAAAGTGTCCGTTTTAAGAGCTCCTAAATTGTGATTTCAGAAATCTTTTTTTCCAGTTTGCCGGGTAATTCTTGGGTTTGATTTTGTCTTGGTGAGTATATTTATTCCCCACTACTAAACAGCTTTTCACTCTTAATAGAAGAGGGTGGAGCAGAGGTATTTATAAGCTCTTATATGCAAAATAATTGGAAGAGAATTGACGATGACAATTAATCATCCCATCACTAGTTATTGGGTATGAATGATTTCAGTGATATTTTGAATCCTGTTTCTTAAAGAAAACTGAGGGAGCAAATTTTAATTTAATGTTGGTAGAAATTTTTATAAATAAATTATTATTATTATTGATTTCACTATTCTTTTTCCAGCAAATTTTTAGTTGTGTATTGAAAAACCTTGTATTATATTAAATTTTAAACATTCTGTAAAAAAAAATCGGAAAAGTGAGATAAACAATGGTAAGTACTGGATTTTATTTGAAATATATATATATATATATATATATATATATATATATATATATATATATATATAATATATATTATATATATATATATATATATATATATATATATATATATATTTATTTATATTATAAAAATTATTTTTAATTTAGTTAAAAAGTTTATTGGTTGGTCCAATTTAGTTGTATATTTATCATTATATATAATATATATATATATATATATATATATATATATATATATATATATATATATATATATATATATATATATATATATATATATATATATATATATTAAATACTTGTAAAGTCATTTGAAATTTGTAGAAGGGAAAATTTCTAACATAAGAGTTAGATGACTTACAAAATTTGTCAATATTAATTATACTTAATTTATTATTTAAAATTTTAGTGCACTATTACAATGAAAATGAAATTTAATGCTGAATCCTTTTTAATGTAATTAGAACATGGGTATAAATTATGATAGGTATAGCAGAGTATGATGATGCTTATACTATGAGGTATATGAAAATAGTTTGTTTGCAAAATTGAGTGATATAACCCATGGGGAATGAAGATATCTCAGAGGGAGATAATGCATTAGAATGGTTTGTAAGAATTTAAAATTTGTTAAACAAATAAAGGTAGAAAGAATTAAATTTTTTCAAAAAAGATAATGGAATTATATAGAATGTGGAATCTGTGGAAAAAGCTTTGTTATAAGAAAACTTCCACTTCCATTCAGTATTAAGTGATAAGTTTGCATATTGGTGAAGAATATGGTTTTTGAGATGTTTGGGTGTGAATCATTTTATACTTTTGAGATTGACTGTAGTGAAGTATAGTTAGAATAAAAAGGATTATTTTTGTATGTCATGGTATTGGAGGAATCTTATGAGATGGTGGATAGAAGTAAACTACACAATTAATTTTCTAAGTAGGGTTATAGAGAAAGTATGATAATTTTAAATAGTTGAGTATGTTAATGTGATTAATGAAAGTTTGAAATTGGAGTAGGGTATTTGATAGCATGATAGAAAGTTTAAAAATATTTGTATCGCATGATTCTGTAATAAATGTTGAAAATCTGTAAACAATTTAAACAAATGGACATTAAAAATTATAAATAACTTTAGATTTCATATCTCACTGGTATTGCCCTAATTCAGGAGAGGAAATTTTCTAGGTAGTTCTACTTAGAATCCACATTTCATCCATCTCAGACACGTCAATCACTTTACCAGGTTTGTAAAGATAATTCCTAGTAGTTAAGGTTCAGTAGTTTATTAAAGTGCCTTTTATTTTTATTTATATATTTTTAAAAAAAAAAAAAAAAAAAAAGTCCGCAAATAGTTGTCACATAGACTTGGAGTAATAAATATCTCAAGGTTTAAAAGACCATTATTTGCTCTGGTCAGTTGTTATGGTGTTGGACACAGCTAATCAAAAAGTTAGCTTTGATATTTGACAATTCATAACCTCAAAACAACTTTGATAACACTAAACTAATAAAACACTTTTTAATAAATTGATAATTAGCTACTTTTTATATAAATTTAGTTGGTTTGTTGCTTTGGCTCAAAACTGAAGTAAAATCTTAATATGTTGTAAATAAAAAACATCAGTGCACATTTAACATAAGTTTATTTACAGTACAATAACATATTAAACAAGAATTATTAATTTGTAAAAAAAAAAAAACCACATACACATACACACCCTGTTTGGTGTCCTGCTCCAAATACCTCCATCTCACTGTGATGCTGGTTAGCCTTTATGAAAACCACCAGTTACCCAGTCAGTTAGCATATTATGACAGTATGATCCTGTTGGCCCTCAACATCTCCTTCCCCAAAGAGAAAAAAAAATTCTATTAAATTTAATGTACAGGTCGACAAGGCATTATCAGTCAAGATCTCTCACTAGGTTTTTATTAAGTTTTTTTGCTTGGAACTTCAGTGATCTGTCTCCCGCTCTCTTGGGACTGAATCTTTACAAGGTAGTGGCATCTATGGACATAAACATGGTGTGCTTAAGGCTTTGGCTCAACTTCTGCCAATGTTTGATATTGAAACCTAGTCAGCCAGTAGTGTGTGAGGTTGACTGTTGAAGGCGCTTCTCTTCACATGAAAGTATATGAAGGATTTTAGTGATGTTGGAACCATATTTATAGAATTCTAATGATCTACATAATTAATGGTTATAAGTTTCTTAATAATCCTGGAGTGCTTATTACTAAAACTGCCTTAAGACTGAATTTAAACATGCTATTTCCTCCTGTTTAGAACTTATTGAATACTGTTACTAACTTGTTTAGTGTGTGTGTGTTTTTTTTTTTTTAATTAATAATTTTTTTTACAAATTTTCAGGCATCTGCTCTTAAAAGAATTATTCCCCTCTTTGACCGAGTTCTTATCCAAAAAGCAGAAGCTGTTACCAAAACAAAGGCAGGTATTATAATACCTGAAAGTTCACAAGCCAAAGTTTTAACTGGAAAAGTCTTGGCAGTTGGTGAAGGATCAAGAACTGAGGTATTTTAATATATTTTTATTTAATAATGACAGTTTTTTGTTAGTGCAGAAACTGATGATTGTGTGTGTAAATATTTTAAATAATTAAAATATTTGTTTTTAGATTTTTGCAGTATGTTGTATAACATTTTGGAATATGTAATACTGTCTAGCGATCAAATTAATTGCTTTGGCGCACATAGTATATATGGTAAACGCAAGAATGCAATTATCATTTACTCGTCATTATGTTAAGTTTTTAATTACTTTAACATCATTTCTTATTGGTGACATTTAAGATTGTCATTTTTTAAACCCATTAGCTTTTTGAGAAGAATAAGTAAAAATTAAGGTTAGGATTGTAATGTTTCTTAATTTTAAAATAAGCTGGTTGTAGATGGTCATTTGAATTAAGAACATAAAGATTATAAATAAATAACTTCTGTAAATTAATGAAATGAGATTGAAAAATACTTATTAGGAGGGGTCATAAAATAAAGCAAATACCATCCCAAGTTCAGTTTTATATAAATTTTGTCAGGCGAGTGTAAGCTCTTTGAAATTGGAAAGCCAAAATTTAGTAGAAAATATAATGGCAAAAAGTATGAAAATTTATAGAAAGAAGGAAGTACTGTAATAAAGAAGCTTGGAGGCAACAACCTTTAAAGAATTGTTGTGAAGACATCTCACAGGGGTTGTGGAGATTAATTTTTTTTTTTTTTTCCCCAGCTGGAGCTCTTTGCTCTATACAGCTCTGGCTGTGACCCCTTTATTTTATTGTAAAAATTTCTTTTGGCTCTGGCTCTCGACTTTGTATCTGCAGCTTTGTGCTTCATCCCTTACAAGAACTTCCTTAAAGTTTGTAGATAAGAATGATTACTTTATTAAGCACCTGCTGCCACTTTAACAATAGAAAGATATTATAGGTTCATTGTCACCATAGAAAAGATATTAGAGGTTCAATGTCACTAAGTAAAACCTCAGATGGTTTGGATAAAAATGGTCCATGGGCATTGGAGTCGGATAGTTAGAGAACTAATGTAGGACCACCCCATGGTAAGGTTAGGGCGAAGGGGAACTTTTATGTTAATGGAAAACTAAGGATCTTCCAAAGGATACTGTTCATTACCTTGGGAGAAAAATAAATCGATGGAAAACTTGGTGCTAAAGAGTGCACCACAGCCTAATATAGAGTCAACGCAAACGCTGAAAAAAGTCTTTCATCATAGTATTTCTCTTACGTCTGGCAGGTGTAAAAAAAAATACTACTAAAACTAAGAAAACGGGAAGAGAACGAATTTAAAAGGATAACTCGTCATATATATATATATATATATATATATATATATATATATATATATATATATATATATATATATATATATATATATATATATATATATATATATATATATATATATATATATATATATAAAGAAACTCAAGACTTAAAAGCTTTCAGTGCTAGATTTAAACTCGTGCTACCCGTTTCTTTATCTAGCTCCTGCGTGCTAACTCTTTTCTTGATATAGCCTCTCAAAATTTCAAAATTTGAGAGGCTATAATCTCAAAAAACAACAAATTTTTTTTATTTTATTTTTTTTGTCCGGAAAGATAAATTTTCGCAAATTTTCAAAAAAAGTCGGACATTCAAGGGCATATTACTTTTTTTCCTAAAGCAGATATCAAAAATCTGTTGCTATCTTTTCTAGCTATTGGAACTGTAAATATACAGTTCAATTTTCAGGTCATTTGAACCAGTGGATTTTTCTCTCTATTCACTTTTTTCAAGGGTAGAATTTTCTGGGAAACACAAACCAATAAAGATACAGAAAAAAACTTCAAAAATCGACTATTTCTTAGATTGTTGAATTACGTGGACCCTGGAAATTTCATAAAAATTAGTCAAAAATTAAAAACTTTTTTTTAAGATTGGACCCTTCCCTTATCTTCAAACAATACGTATGTTACATCTTCAACTAAGCTTGCATAACATGGTCTCCAGAAATATCTTTATGTAATTATGGTGAACTAGGTAAGTACAACACAAGGAGAAACGCAACCGCCAGCGGCCTCCATACAATACCAGCTAGCTACTCACCTCTGATAGGAAACAATCTTCATGTGCTTGTTACGCCAATTCTACAGAACACCTACTCCCAAGACCCATTGCATCTTTCCCTGTTCAATATACCTGTCTATTGAAAAAAAAACCTACTTTACTCCCATATTTTTTACTCACTATCAACCCCTTTACTTTCTTAATAAAATGCGTACATACACAAATAACTTAACTTCCCTTATATCCATTACCCAGTGGTGGAACTGACACAGGTCCGACAGCCCAGACAAATCTCTGAAATAATTGCTCCCTCCAACAATGGAAACCTATATTTAGCAAAACTCTAAAGCTATTCTGTCGCAGCTAGCTATCCGTTCATCTCTCGATGGCCTGTGTTGCACTTTCTGAATTGCTTGACTATCTTATCTGTTCATAGATTAAAATTTTTTCATTTCTCACCTTAACATCTATTATTTCACGAATATTTTAGCTCATAACTTCTCTAGTGATACATATATGATAAATTTTCGGATACGATCTTCCTGCATTTTTTCTGAAAGGTTGGGCAAGATCAGTCAAATGTCAAAAAAGAAATTGTTAAAGAAATGAGAGATTGTGATCAGTCCAAAACCTCCTCCTTTTTTTGATTTTGATTTTTAATCGCTTCACTGATCTAACCCAATCTTTCAGGAACACTGCAGACAGACCTTTTCTATATATATATATATATATATATATATATATATATATATATATATATATATATATATATATATATATATATATATATATATATATATATATATATATATATATATATATATATATATATATATATATATATATATATTGTTTGTACACATTTAAGAAAGATGTGTTCAATATATTTGGAAAAAATTGTACTATTGTACAGATATTCTTTTCCCTGAATTTTTTTTCTCCAAAATTATTTTCATGAATACATGTAAAAAATGTGGGGATTTTAAGGTAATTTTTGTACATTGTTTCAGAACATTTTAGTTATATTGGTTAAGCAACAAAAAAATTATTAAAAAACAAATAGTGATGGCTCCTTTATTGACGATTATGATTCTTAGGACTAAAATATGCCACTTTTTCATACCATCTTAGCTCATTTACCATTTCCAGACTTTCATTTACTTTGTCCAAAATACAACCTTTAACATTTCATTTTATAAATTCTTAACGTCATTCATTGCTTCAATCTACAAAATACTATCAAATAGTTTGTTCTACCTTATTTGTAATAAAAACGGAACAGTTTATAACTTCAGTGTAACAATTAAACTCTACAGGTATTTTTATCACGTAAGGAAACAAATCACATATATATTATTATCTGCACAGGAACTATTTTGAACAAGAATGCAAGATAATTAATTAATTAGACAATTTACAAGCTTAACTTTCTTTATTGAGACAATGATATTAATAGAGGTTATTAAAAATGTTTTACCAAAATATACATCAATTTATTATAATAATAATAATAATAATAATAATAATAATAATACTGTGAGAATAACAATTATAATACCAATCAATTGAAATTAATGAGGATACAAAAATTCAAAATAGCAAAATATAATAAGTGAAAATTAAGTGGGTTTCATTTAAACATTAATTGTTATTAAAAAATAATTTCAAATTACTTGTATAAAAGTAAAAAAAGAAAATACATAAAAACAAAATGAAAAAAAATGAAGTTGTTTAAACAATAAGGAGAAATTGCTAGCATGATCAGTAGTTATACAGACCACATGCAATCCAATGCCAGTTAATTCAGAAATACATTTAAAAATTAAATATTTCATCATTTTAAATTTAACTGGACCGCCACTAAAAACGTACCCAACCAATTGTCTCCAGTTACTTGTTATGCTTCTTACCATGAAACAAAGTGCAGAAGATGCTGGTTGTGGCCTTCTCTTTCCTTCTCCAAAATCTTCAAGTCCCCAAATATGCTGACGTTTTGAATTAAATTGTAAGTTCTTCTTTAAATTCATTTCATCAATCACTAATATTGTTTAACAGCATGGGATCTATAAAAATTACACAAAGTAACATCAGTTACTGAGAAAAAGATTTGAAATGTAGAAATAATAATAAAAATAAAAAATGAATTTAAAAAATGTTCTATATAAAATTTTAATATAATAAAACAACCTATGCCAGTTTATATATATATATATATATATATATATATATATATATATATATATATATATATATATATATATATATATATATATATATATATATATATATATATATATATATATATATATATATATATATATATATACTTACTTTGATTACAATATAAATTATCACTGGAATGGTCTTTTTGATCTTGAAGTTCTTCATGAGTTTCCAATTTTTTTTGGCTACAATGATTGTACAAGCAATTGGAACAAATAAAATTATTTTTGCTCAAATTAAATTTTTCTTCAATAAATGGGGTGATCAGTAATAATGAACTTAAAATTGGTTTTTTGTGCCACTTTAATGGGTCACAGCATTTCCTTTTGTAATTCTTAAACATAGTATAGTCTGGAAAAAAAGAAAAGGAATATATTAATGGCAGCTGGGCCAGAACTTCAAATCAAATCAAAGCAATCAAGATTGTGTCTAAATGAAATTTTTTTTTGTCATGTAAGTTGCAATTAGTTATGCATAATCTTTCAAATTCATAACTCTATGAAGCAGGGAAATTTTAGCATATTAACATATCACATATAAAACTTAGTTAAATTATTTTAATTTACTAATTAATCTATATAAATATTGACATCACTCAATATTAATATTAAAAAAAAAAAAAAAAAATCAAAAAATTGTGTCTAAATGTAATTTTTTTTTTGTCATTATGGGTCTCACATTTTATTTTTAATGTACTTTTTACACTGTTTTATGGAAATAATTGAGTAAAAAAAAATTAAAACATTTGTGTTATTTCAATTAATCAAAATTCAAAAAATATGATATTTTAATAATAAAATATATTTCACCACCACTCACATGTCAGGGAGTGCAAGAGGCATAGGTTCATACCCTTTAGAAAAATACTCCTCTGCCATTCATGTACTCTAGTAATAATAAATTTCCTAAAAAAAAAAGTTTTATAAACCACATACTGATAAATTGATATATTTCTCGCAACAGCACCTTTTTTTCAATGTCAAATCCTTTCATGAATCCAATAAAAATGTTGCTTATATTTATTTTTGTCCTTCAATGACAAGACAATTTTAAAAAGAAAATGAAACCCAAAAGTACCCATATTTATTATATATATATATATATATATATATATATATATATATATATATATATATATATATATATATATATATATATATATATATATATATATATATATATATATATATATATATATATATATATATATATATATATATACTGTTTAAGTGTAGTAGGGCACTGCAAACTGGAATTTCATTTATATCAAGAAATATTCACAGGAAATAATTTCTAAATTTTGAAAGTTTAAAATATAGGCGATAAACATTTAAATGCCAATAAATATGAATTACTGACATACAATGGGTATGGCTATTTGCCATTGAATGCTTAGGTCATTGTCACCGGCCCCTCCTTGAATAAGGCTTGGCCAGTGAGTGGTGGTGGTGATGATGTAAAAACAAAAAAAATCATTGTGCAAGTTGGGTAATATAATTTGAACGCTGCATGTTTGACAATATGTTCATCACTTTTAAAAAAATTTTTAAACAAAATCTTGATAAATCAATATTAAGTGATATCTAAATTGATAAATTGCCATCAATAACAGTCATTTTCAATGCCAAATATTTCTATTTACTTTTGTCCTTCTTCCAGTAATTTTGGACAGATTATATAGAACAAATTGACAGGAATATGAAACTCACAAGGACACAGAAAACTGTGGAATTTCATTCATTTCAAGAAATATTTACTGGAATTTTCTAAATAATTAAAAGAATGTAATTGCTTAGTTCATGGTAGGAAATGAATATTTTTAAACTATAACATCTGTGAACACAAATTGAATGCAGATCAATTAAGGTCATAATGAGAAACAAAAACCAAGAAGACATAAATGCATGACATACAAATGTATATTTAGGGAGGGTATTGTCCCCTGTACCTTGACCTGTTAATGGTAGGGCAATACAAAAAAATTCTTCATCAATATTGTTGGTCATATTTTGTTTTATTTATTTATGGTAATAATTTGATCCAGCACAATCTCTGTATTTTCAGTATATTGGAAATAATAAAGTCAAAATATGAGAGATGCATTCTAAAAACACTTTTACTTTACAGAAAAAAAAAAAAAAAAAAAAAAAAAAAAAAAAAAATTTAAAAATTTTTTTTTTTTTTTTTTTTTTTTTTCAAATTGACTGTCCTTTAACTGTTCTTTATTTCTATTTTCAAATCTGTATTTAACAACATTCTGACATTTCCATTTTCTATATTTGAAAAGAAAATAGAAAATAGATAACTAAAGTTGAACTAGTATATTAGATCTTAAAATGTTTTAAAATATAACAAATTAGTTCTTAACCTAACCTTGACTTGAATCGTAAAAAGTATGCCTATGGCCAGCAAAGAGGTCTAACCTATAAAAATTATGCCTACATCCATCTAAGAGGCCTAACCTAGCATATGTTGCTCTTTCAGCACGTAAAAAAAATGATAATAGCTTAAACATCAACATGCTATATATATATATATATATATATATATATATATATATATATATATATATATATATATATATATATATATATATATATATATATATATATATATATATATATATATATATATATATATGGTATCATCGTATTGCCTACTTCCATTCTTTTTTATATACTGACAACCTTGTATTACTGTCCATTTCAGAAAATAAACAGCTGAAGGACAAATATGGCAACCTGGTATTCAATTATTTTTATACAAATGAAAGATAGTCGAAGAACAGTTGCTTCACCATTCAAGAGTAGAAATTTTTTTTTTTTTAAAAGGTTTTTCTTTTTATTATGTATTTATATTACTTGCATTTTAGCATATTTTGTCTTTATTATTTTCAATATAGTGAAAACACAGAGATTGTACAGGATCAAATAATTACCATATTTATTTTTTTGGAGGTCTACTAGGCTTTATTAAGACCTTTTTAATTGATATGTGTTTAATTTGAATTCATAGTTGTTATGGTTTTTAAAAAAAATTTCCTAACATGAACTAAACAATTATCAAAAACTTTAATAAAAGTAGGTAAACATTGCAATACCAGTTTTCACTATTAATAAATTACTTTATTATTTCACATCAAGGCCAGTTTTTTTTTTTGGTATATGTATGTATGAAGATCAATATTGATATCAATATTGACATTATTAATAATTATCAATATGCACAGAAAGAGTACTTCATAACCACTCACAGGTCTAGAGCAATGAGCTAGGATTTAGAAAGTCATTGATAGGCCATGTAGCCACTTACTGTCCTTATTGACTAATTGATATTTAAAAAAAAAAATATTATCTTGCTATGTGGAAATGACTCCTAAATATCAAGATCTTTATTTATGAAAAGTGCTCACTAAAACAATTCATTGTCTTAGTCTGTGCTCAAGCCTATGCACAAACTTCATTTTCATATATATATATATATATATATATATATATATATATATATATATATATATATATATATATATATATATATATATATATATATATATATATATATATATATATATATATATATATATATATATATATATATATATATATATATATATATATATATATATATATATAGTAAAATGGGGTAATTTTTAACAAGTAATTAGACTCTCTTAAAAACTGACATATTACAATCAAATTTTCAAAGGCGATTTTGAAATTGATGGCAGCTGAAATAGTACAATTTTTAAACTGGATAATGACAAGGAACACATGGAACCATAATTTCTTAAAATAAAAAATCACTATTTCATCTGTCTAGTATGTCTAGGGGACCCATATGTAAGAGAATTAGGTCTAGGCAATATCAAAATTGTCTTCTAATTTGGTGATATTTTTTTAAACTTAGTAAACACAATATAATTATTGATGTTCAAGTCACAAATAAATGTATTAAGATATTTTAGAAAGAAAAAAATGGTCATTTAATGATTATTTTTAACATTTTCCAGATTGAATGGGACAGCTTTGGCACGGCAAGCATTTTGAACTGTTTTTACACTCGAATCATTATTAAATATTAATATAATTAATATAAATAATTAAATCTAGAATAAGCGAATGAATTTAGTGAAAAAAATTAATTTTATGTAAAAATAAAGCCCGTATTTGAAACATAACTCGGAAAGAATCTAAAATAGGGGGTCCTAGGTTTCATTTTCATTGACCATTTTAGTTCCGGAAAAATCCGCAGCAAGTAGACACTTCAATGAACGTAACGAAAGTGTTTTATAAATGAAATATGCACGTTTGCGTAGACTCTATATTAGGCTGTGAGTGCACTCTAAAAGTATTAAAAAGTCACAACCTTCTTGAGTACTTAGAGACAGATCAAAAATTGAAAAAAAAGAAAATTATTACATGTGGGAATTTAAACAGCAAATGTTTTTTTTAGATTGATCAGTATTCCTATTCTTGAAACGTACGATTTTATCGATTGGCAGTCTTTGAACTTGGTGAAAATAGAAATTTTCTCTTTAAATCTTATTGTTACTCGGATGTCCCCTTGGTTTTAACAAAATTATTTTTCATAAATCATTATTTTTAATATATTAGTCATTTTAAAGGATTAAACTAGTAGTACTTACTCTTTTTTAACATTGTGATGAATGCAGATGATTTTAAATGTTGGTTATTCTTGTTCTCTATAGGGTTCTTCATTTAGTTTGGTTGGTTATAAACAAATTTGTTTTATGAATTTGAAAACTAATTTAAGTCACATTTTTATGAACTGGTGGTGGTTCATTTTTTTTATTTATTCATTTCTTTATTTATCCTTTCAGAGTGGTAGCATTATTCCAGTTTCAGTTAAAGTTGGAGAGGAGGTAGTACTTCCAGAATATGGCGGAACAAAGCTGACGATAGATGATAAGGATTATTTTCTTTTTAGAGACACAGATATACTTGCAAAATACAAACCAGAGTAATGGTTATTCCATTTAGCTATTAGCATGAATTCTACTTCATTTTATCATTTCATCTCATAATAAAAAATTTAGTGAAAGATTTCATCCATGAATTTGTTATTCCATGATTAATTTTTTTTTGTATAAATTGTATAGTTTTGAATAAAGATTATTTGTTATTTCTTGTTTAAATGATATATAATTATTTTATTTCCTTTTTAGTTTAAGTCGCATAACTTATATTGATACTAGTTTGCGTTTACAAAAGCTTTATTAACGTAAATATTACATGGACTTGCTATTTAAATCCCTTATAAACAAAAATACTAAATGTTTTCAAATATAATGAATTAAAGTAAAATGTTTGTTGGATAGGATCTAAGAGATCCAGTTTGGATTAGATTTTGTTCAGTTAATGATGTTGGCAATCTTTCTTTTTCAAGTCTCTCTCTTGTTCCTTCAGTTTTTTGTTCTAAATTTACTGAAAGGTTCTTTCTCATGAGATCGGCATCAACGAGGCGTAGTTTGTTCTGTAGGGCGTTCAGGCATTCGCTGAAAAATTAAGAGTATTAGCTTTATCATAGGTATTTGAGTAGCCTATTGGTAATTTAAGGAATCTTGTAATGATAATGTTATGAACAACGAGAAAGTTTGGCTAAGCTCATTTACAATGTAATTCGCTTTAAGATTTTAATATCTTCAAGAGCATATAAAAGCTGATGTCTTGATTTTTCTCAAAGATTAAAAATTTTGAACAAGCCTATAATTGTATTAAAAATACAAAGAGGCGTTGGTAACGTACTAATTTATAATTTTAACAGACTATACTATGAATATTAAGCATAACTTAAGAGAAATTCATAGAAATAAGGAAAAGATATTTCATTATGCCTAACGTCAAAGTTTTATCGTAGTAAATGATGGTGTGTTTATAACTATCGAAACCTTGTTTTCAGTAATTAACGTATCAAAATTAATTTGGTCTTTGATTGATTAAGAATTAGATGAGAAATTATTTTCCTGTTTAAATTAAATACTCCTAATTTTATTTCAATATACTAGTTAACCGAAATAATAATTTTTTTTTTTTTTTTTTTTTTTTTTTTTTTTAACTAAAATTAAGAATTTATTCTGGTGTATTACTAAGAGTTTTTAAAGTTTTAAATTTAATTAAAATTTTGTATACACAGTTTATAATCCGAGTATTTGCATTGAATTTCAAAAATACTAACTTTGCTGAATGAAGATTGCTTCTAAGGTGATTTCTTGAATTTCTCAAATGGTCTACCTCTACTCTTAAACCTTCGTGGGGAGCATCTTCTACTAGATCATTGTTTTCCCTCCATTTACGGTTTTCCAGTCTTGTTTGGGCTACTTTAAGTGGGTAAGAAGAATGTTGGAGACAGTCTTCTAAATTTCGTATCTGTCGTATTTAGTAACCAAAATGATGGTTTTGCTTTATGCTAACTGATTTATTATTATTACTATTATTCCATGAGCTAATAAATTAGGTTATCTTTCTCTTTCAGTACGTAAAAATATTGCACTTAATGATTTAACTTTGAACTATAATGTATTCTGCCAAACCAGTGATGTAATGTTAAATTTTTGCAAAGCTAAAATTGAGATTTACGTTCATCACTTTACCTCTGCTTCCTGTTCTCTTATTTCTTCCAATAAATTATTTTTCTCCCACTCAAGTTCATCTCGGGCTCTGATCTCCTGATGAAGACGACGGCGAAGAGCGAAGTCAGTCATTCTTCTTTGAGCTTCATTATCACGTCTAGCTTTCTGTGTATTAATAATTAAATACTTTATATTCTGCAAATCTTTTTTGGTTTTTCCTTTTAAACATATATGAATACAAAAACAAAAAGGATTTTAAATACCCAGCAATGTATAGGTAACTACTACAAAATAAACTTTGCGTTAGGACAATTCATATTGGACTTTTTAATACTCACTTGAATAGCAACACATATACTATCTCTGAGCTGCTGCGATTCATTTATAAATTTTTGAGCGTCTTTCATGTTTAATGTTGAGTGTTCTAACCAGGCAGCTGGAGACAGAGAATCTTTTAATGCTTGCAGAGGATCCGGTTTATAGGATATGTTAGAAGAATTTTCGTTTAAATTGGCTTGATCAGAGTCTATATTTAAAGCAGTTGTCTAGAAGAGAATAATAATAATAATAATTCTAGTTTTAATCAGCTTTATTTTAATATCAGTTTAATTTTCTCTTCAAAGTTTCCAAGAGAGATTTTGTTCATCTATTTGCCGACCGATTTCGTCCGCCAACTTCGGACATCATCAGAGCTTGGTAGATGTCCGAAGTTGGTGGACAAAACCGGTCAGCAAGTAGAAGAACAAAAAATCTTGAAAATCGGAAGAGAAAATTCAACTGATAATAATAATAATTATTATTATTAGTACTTTCAAAGACCACTGTTGTTTTACCTTGTCCAATATGTCTGCTTCTAGTTTTTGTCTTGAACCATTGAGAGTACGTAGCATATTTACAGAATCAAGTACCAATTTCTCCAAGATTACTCTTGACCTTTCGAGGGATTTCAGTTCTTCTTCAAGTTGATTCTATTTAGTGCAAATCAAAAGGGAAACATTTTAAATGTCGTTTTAAGTAAAATTTGAATCAAATTGTAACAATTATTTTGATTTCATCGTGTATAAACATTTAATGATTTTTTAATTACCTCAACATTATCCTTTACAAGATCTCCGTTTCGTCTCCTTTCCCTCAAGGCTAAACATTCAAGACTGACTTCAATTGGCAGAAGATGGGCTTCTACTTCTCTTTCAGTAGTTTTCTTTGCATTTGTTAGATAACTGATTTCCATATTAATCTGTTGTTTTAAAAATAATATTTAAAACCTTTTGATGAACAATTATATATATAAATCTGGGCTTTGAAATATTATTTTTGTATGTAGAAATAATGTTTTATAATTCTTATAAAACAGGTTAACTTGTTATTTGATTAAATGAGTATTTGTTTTATGCTGTTGCTTATGATAAAGAACGTAAGAAATACTTTTATATAAATTCAATAAGACGGAGTCTCTCGATTTAGCGATATTTTTGATTTAACAAAAAAAAACTATTTAGGTTTATAGCAACTGCTTCTCGCCTCAGTTCAAGTACGTTGAAACAAAGACAGTTTTTATTGGTTACCTTCCTTATTAATAGGTTTCCTGTTTCTGATCAAAAGATATGCGATTCATAATACTAATGAATATATATATATATATATATATATATATATATATATATATATATATATATATATATATATATATATATATATATATATATATATATATATATATATATATATATATATATATATATATATATATATATATATATATTAAGGATGCACCGATTAATCGGCAGATAATCGGTAATCGGCCATATTACCGATTAATCGGTAATCGGCTATTCACATGATTAATCGGCCGATTGCTTAAATCCTTTACCAGAACAAACCAACCTTTACAAGACTATTTTATAACTGCCAAGTTAATCATCAGATAGCTTCGACACAGTAACAAATAACAATACCAATATAATTCCCAAATTGTTTGTCATTTTGTGCCTGGCTGCTATTATGACTTTTGCCTTTTTTTTTTTTTTTTTTACTTTATTAAGAAATCATTCATAAATTATGAAACATTAACATATTATAATTGACTCATTATTAATACAAATACTACAAATACATACATACAAATTGCATAAAAATACTACTAAATTTTGGCAGTTTTCCATGTTTTCTGTTTATACTGTTGCCTCTTCAATTCATGTTGTCTTCTATCTAAGCTCTCAAGCTCATCAGTATTTAAAGTTCAATACTCTTAAGTTATAATGCAGAAACATAAGAGTTTCCCCATTTTCAGGACACAGCCTTTTCCTTGTAGGTTCATAGTACTAAAAAGTCTTTCACTCTCAACAGATGATGGTGGTGCGCTTAGATATTTTGAAGCCAAATTGCTCAATATTGGTAAAGTCTCCCGTGTCTTTTTCCACCAAAGTAATGGGTCTTCGCTTCTTTGAAGTGTTGGTAGAGTTAAATATTGATCCAGTTCCTTTGCGCATCTACGAGTAACAGATTTACTCCTCTTGAGTTTGGGTTGCACATCTGTTGTACTTGCAACGTCTAAGTCTGAATTTATTTTCATAGGCTTATTTGACTCAAAATCATCTAACAGTTTTGAAAGGGAAACAGTTTTAGGTACACTTTCATAAGTTTCATTATCTTGATCATCATTAGAAGAGCTGTCTCCTGTTTGACTATCAATAGAATTTATCTCAGATTGATGTTCTACAATATCCATAACCCATTTCTTAATAGTGTCTTCTTTAATGTCATCCTTTTGAAATTTCAATTTAAATCTGGGATCGAGAAAAGTAGCCAAGCACAGAAATTTTTCATTTATGTATGATGCAAATCTTTTTTCAGTTGATGCACTGAATTCTTCAACAGTTGAAATAATTCCACTAAATTCACCAGTATGTTTGGTAGCTTTTAATAGAAATAATCTGAGAGCTAATATTGTAGGGATTATCATTGATATAGTTGATGTTCTGTTACTTGATTCTTTGCTGATGTCTTCAAATGGACAACTTTTTCAACAATTGTTCATTGGTAACTTGATAAAGTTGGAATGTTATTGTCAACAGCATACATTATAAGAGCTTTTAGCTGTTCTAAATTTATTTTCAACATATTATATGTTGAATTCCAGCGAGTAGACACATCTTGAATCAGTTTATGTTTGTCCTAATTTAAGCTGCTCCTGGATTTCGGTTAATTTGCTAATCGCTAATGAAGAATGATTAAAGTGTGATACTATTTTTCTGCTATTTGCAATTATATTGCTCACAGCCTTTTGCGAAAATATTGAATCATTTACTGAAAGTTGCAATGTGCGTATGAAACATGATAGTGACTGTACACCACACTTCCTCATACCACCAACCATATTTGCGGCGGAAACTCGTAGTACAAGAAAAATTTTGTTGGAGATCTTATACTCATTCAGAACAATGTGTAGTTGTTCACTTATTATTTCAGCTGTATGTGAACCAGGGAAAGGAACAACTCTAAGCACAGCTCTACATTGTTCAAACTCATCTGAAAGCCAATGGCATGTCACACTCAGAAATGGAGCATTATTTGTTGAAGCTGTCCAAATGTCTGTGGTCAAAGAAAGACTGCTAATTTCATCGAGCGATATCTGAATTTTTGCTTTTACTTTCATAAATATATCCGGGATTATTTTGTCTGTGAAATATTTTCTTGATGGAATTCTGTAATTAGGACAGAGTTTTGCAATAAGCCTTTGGAATCCAATGTCAGATGTTAAAGAATATGGTTGAATATCAACAGCTATCATGTCTCCTATCAAATAATGTATCTCTTGGGACTTGTGATCGTTAATATTCCAAATTTTACTCTTTTCTAAAACTGATTGTATAGTTTGTTGAACTGGAGGCTCATAGTTGCTGAACCTTGTTTCTGAAGTATTTGGCTGTGACCATTCATATTGCCTTTTCAGCTTTTGCTTCATCTGAATGAATTTTCTTAATGTGGTTCAACATATTTGTCGTTGTATAACTCTTTTGCAGATTTGCCACCTCTTGATATGGTGGCTTTACATAATTTAAAAATACATTTACTGTTTATCCTTAGGATGAACATCAAAATACTTCCAACAATAACTGGTTGACATACTGCTTTCGTTATAAAGTGTAATTACTATTTAATTATTTATATCTCTATAATCGAGATTCTAGAATCTAGAGTTATCTTTAAAATTTTAAATTTTTATTTTTTTTATATATCTGAAAAGTAAGCAATAAAAATGATTTACATTAATAATGAAAACATGCATAGTTATTAGTAATAAATAATAATGTTGATAACTGCTTTTTCTCAGTATTAATTTAAATTATTAGGTGTAATCATAGACAGTAAAATCTATGGATGTAATTGATGAAAGGCCGATTAATCTGTAATCGGTAATCGGCTACTTGGCTTATCGGTGCACCCCTAATATATATATATATATATATATTATATAATATATATATATATATATATATATATATATATATATATATATATATATATATATATATATATATATTATATATATATATATATATATATATATATATATATATATATATATATATATATATATATATATATATATATATATATATATATATATATATATATATATATATATAATATATATATATATATATATATATATATATATATATATATATATATATATATATAATTATATATATATATATATATATAAAATGACAACAGTTTATTCTTGAAATCATGGCAGAGAATCACCTTGGTTATACGTTTTTATTTATTCCGAGAGATCTCTTCTTGGGCTTTCTACCAAAGCAGTGATTATTCCGATGGATTTTATAAAAGACCTACCGCAATTCCAATTTGGTAATATGTTTTCCTCACTGTGAGAGATCTCTCCTACCAAAACAGTGATCATATTCCGATGAAAGTTAAAGAAAGCCTACCGTTCAACTAGTTTGCAAAAACTAAAATGTCATAAACGTCTCTTCGCCAAAGACTTGAAGATCTAAAACTGAATATTGAGATGAGAAGGTAGTCGAAGGAATCCAAAGGAAGTTTAAGGAAGAGTGTTCGTTTTGCAATTTAGATAGTCAAAAATTTAGGATAATCATTAGTGTTGGGAGATCAATAAACACTAGTGTTGGATTTTGTTGTTGGGGGACAAGGGAAAAGGAGGAGTAAGGTAGAAAATTCGGAAGACACCAAATTTGTAAAAGAGCAGACGTATAACGTCGTTTCACATAAATACGTCTTTGGCTGATGATTGAATGTAAGGATAGTAAAGGGAACATAGTAGGTTTGCTGCTGAAGAGAATACGAGAAGTGAGGTCTATAGAAGATGAGAAGGAAGATGAGAAAGCACAGGAAGTGAGATCTATTGCGAAAAGAGAGAGAAAAGGAAGTAAGGTCTATTAGAAGAGAAGTGGTGTTCCAGACGAAAGAAGTTAGAATACGGAAAACACAAATTTTGCAGAAATTATTGAGGATAAAAAAGCATGCACAAGAGCCAGTCGTTACTTCCAGAGTTCAAGAATCCCCTCAATACCACTTTGATACACATTTTTAAACGGTTAAAAAACTGCTAAAAAAATTTTTTAAATTACCTGTGAACAATGAAATCATTTAAAATAAAACTTTACAATAACAGTAAAAACTTAAGAAATATAAAGTGTGCTTTACCTGTTGAAGACAATAATTCAAGTCATTTCGCACTCTTGAAATTTCGTAAACGCGGTCTTGAAGTCTTGTTGTATTATCATCATAATCCCATTTAATCTTATTATCATATATATATATATATATATATATATATATATATATATATATATATATATATATATATATATATATATATATATATATATATATATATATATATATATATATATATATATATATATATATATATTAGAAAAAATAAAGATGCAGTAACCGTATGTTAAAATGTATAAAAAAATTACTTATATGAAAATTACCATAAAATTTAAAAGTAGTTAGTCCTTTCGACGTAAATACGTCCTCATCAGGCTCTTAGAATAAAAACAGGTAAAAAAGTTTCAAAAAAGTAAACGAAAAAGTAAAAAGCTAAAACTACATTAAAAAAAAAAGTAATGATAAAATAAGGGCGAAGGAATCGGTAACCCGCCCTTTCAAGATTTTGCATTCCCCTTATACTTATTTTAATTATTTACTTATCTTTTCTATATTATTTAATTTTTTTTAAAGCATATTAAGGTTGGAGTAGAGGGAGAGAGGAGAGTGCATAGTAAGTACTTATTTGTGAAGAAATTATTTTTGCCTTTTTAAACATTTTCAATTTTAATTTTGGTAGTCTTGTGAGGACGTATTCACGTCGAAAGGCCTAACTAATTTTTAAGTTATTTTTCGTTAATGTAAAGCGGGGTTGGCATAATAAAAATCAAATTAAATAAGTAAGTGTATTTTTACGTGATTTTTTGATCTTTTTTTTATATTTTTTTAAAAAAAAAATAACGTCACTGTCTTCATATTTTTAAGTTCAGGATATCATAACAGAACTTAAAAAAAGAAAATGAATTAAAATTAATATAAATTAAGCATTTTATCGAGCTGCTGGAAAAATTTAATCAACGTCCAACGATATTTTTTGCCAAATTATTGAAACTTGCAACACTGTTTTACTTTTCAATTCTGGCTTTAGATATTTACAGTAAAAATTGGGTGAGTTATATAAAATTTAATAATTTTAAAATTTCAATAGAAATATTTCTTTAGATTTAATTATTATTTATTTATTTATTTTGCAAGCTGTACGAGTAAAAGCGTGACGCAACAACCTTTATTAATCACAAATTTCATTTAATTAAAAGCACAAAAATAAATGAGTTGCATAGTATCTATAAATATAAACTTATTTAAAAAAGTTTATTGTAGTTAACTTGTTTCATAGAATTATGTATTCCAAGATGAATATATATATATATTTTTAATTGATTTAATTTAATAATATCCATAAAATATATATTATATATATATATATATATATATATATATATATATATATATATATATATATATATATATATATATATATATATATATATATATATATATATATATATATATATATATATTCTATTCAAAGCTAATTTACTTATTTTTCTTTTGATTGAAATTAATATTTTAATTTTTTTTTTTTCAAAATCAAAATTTAAGTGCTAAGAGTTCCAACGTTAAAAATAATTTTATTTTATTTTATTTTAATATTTAACTTAATAATATAATAATAAAAATTAAATAACAGAACAGAACTATAAAATATTCTTAAAAATAATAATATAAATAGTGTGCTTGTTTTCTTTAAAATTTAAATGCGTTGAATTGGTTCTATTTGTCACATTTTCGTCATTTTCATATATAAAAAAATTTTAAACAGCTTGTAATTTTTTTAAAGAATTATAATTAAATAACCCACTTAATTAAGCTAATTAACTAATTATATTTAATTATTTATTAATTATTTTTTTTTTTTTTTTTTACTAATTTTTTTTTTTTGTAAAAAAAAAAAAAAAAAAAAAAAAAAAAAAAAAAAAAAAAAAAAAATCATATAAGAAAATAAAAACAAATTCCCAACACTGATGTAAGAAT
>SEYY01001861.1:105000-162500 GCA_009176605.1 Armadillidium nasatum | reverse complement strand
ATATATATTATATATATATATATATATATATATATATATATATATATATATATATATATATATATATATATTATATATATATATATATATATATATATATATATATTATATATATATATATATATATATATATATATATATATATATATATATATATATATATATATATATATATATATATATATATATATATATATATATATATATATATATATATATATATATATATATATATATATATATATATATATATATATATATATATATATATATATATATATATATATATATATATATATATATATATATATATTATATAATATATATATATATATATATATATATATATATATATATATATATATATATATATATATATATATATATATATATATATATATATATATATATATATATATATATTGGACCGTATGCAATATTTATTTCCTCTACGCTTGTCTTTTCTCTTTGTGACAATTCCATTAGTTTAATCAAAGTTTGCGCTATAATTATAGGTTAAACTTTGGTTTTATCATCTAAGGCAGCATAGTCACACGACTCCCAAAAAGCTAAAAGAAAGTTAATAATCTCTCGACCTATCATGCTTGACAGGGTTAAAATTCAAAAGTGTCGATTGAGATATTATCTTACGGTTGATTAATACATTTAAAATATTGAGGACGGTTATTTTATGAAAATAAATTAGTTTTAGTGCAAGTTTTTTTTTTTTTTTTTTTTTTAATATTCATTCGAAAAAAGTAAGTGCCTAATTTTTATGCTTAATAATTAATCTTTAATTACATTTTAATGTAAATGAAGATTGTGAAAGAATGTAAAAAGCTGTTTTCGTGCATTAAGTGTTTTATTTTTTGAGACCCACTGCGACCCCCCCTGTATATGTGATCACGAACCCCAGGTTAAGAAACGTTTGTCTATGGGGCTTTCTTTTACAACTTTAATAAATACAATGGATAAAAGGTTTTATTTCCAACAATTATTTCGTGAACAAAAGAAAATCCCTTTATTAATAAAATTATCTCAGATGCGTTTTAACACAAATCAATTTGATTGGTCATTTTTTATACTGAGTAAAATATTCTTAATCAATATTATTATTGATTCCACTCATAGTGAAAGTATACATATTTATATTGATTCAACTTTTCTGACAAAAATTTTATAATAATTTTAAAATGCTAATAATATTGCTCATATTATATACGAGTTGCAAAGAAGCAATAGAAGCAAAATTAAAATAAAGAGATGAAATAACAAATTATACCACAACCTCTGATTATATCGATTAAAAATATATTAATTAATACTTATAGAATTTCTTACTTAATAAAATCATTGCTTTTAACTTGCATTAAATTCTTAGTTAATTAAACACATAAATCTTTTCAAGTAATGCAGTTAAAGACATTTATCAATTCGCTGAGTTGTCAGTTATTTAATTTTCCTTTTTCGAGCGTAAAATCACGCACCTTTGAGTTTACGATTCAGTTTGGTGCAGATTGATGTAGATCGTGATTTAGGCTTACTAGATATTTATTAATTACTTTCTCAAGTGTTTATGTAGTTATTTAATTGATTACTTATTCTATTAGTTAATTATATAACTATTTACGTATTTATTACTATCATTCGTCTAGTATTTGTGTTGTAGGCTTTTGTTAATTAACGTAATTTCTTAATTTAGGTGACATATTTTTTCCATATTTTGTTTATCGTTTAATTATGTATAGACAAAATGTGTTTAAGTTCAAAGAAAGCCACCTTTTTATTAAGGATCTTTCAGCAAGTACTCTCTTGGGAAAACATAAGTAAGGTTTGTGGTTGTATCTGGGCATATTATTCTTCACACAAATTCTTAAATTATCAACTGTAATAATCATTTGAGAAGGTTGAATACCGTATTTTTCGCTTGTAACTGCATAAACATTAACCATTCCTGCCATCTAATTCACTCAATGAGGACATATTAAATTTAATTCTACTTTTTTAATTTATCGTGCATTGAACCAACTAGAGCAAATTCTATTTTAAATTTCTATATGAAGGTGGAAACCGTTTTAAGTCATCTTTTGTATGATCACCAAATTTATATACATTTTCACAATTTCAAGCACAGTTATTTTGCTTTAATATAACATCCGGGAATCTTTTTCCACATCATCGTTCGGTTGATCAGTATTAGCGTAACGGTTTTTCTGTATTGCTTAGGTTTCTGAATTCGGAATCAGTGATCACATACTCAGAATTTTGGTATTGATTCGTACGTTTTCGGCTATACTGTATATTTATTTATGTAAAGGCCGCTTGTGTTTGAAAATATATGACAGGGTGGAAATTGACAGCCAAATACTTTAGGGTCTGTTGTCTTCACAATTTATGAAAATGTATTAGATATAAAGAGGAAAGATTTTAAGCAACAATGTCGAAAAACTGGAATTTTGCCGTAATTAAACCTACAAACTTGAAATGTATTTTGTTATTGAAAATAAAAATTTTGCATTTGCAAATTCAAGAAATTTGAACACATTTAAAGCAAAGAAAAATCGGTGCTAAATTCAAGAATGTGGCTGCCATTTGCAAATGATCCCAGGCTACACTCGTTCTTAGATGAAGATAGCGGAGTTTAGGCTATATCGATAATTTAATATATGGAAATTAAAATATGGTATATTGGTACTTTAATATCGATATTAAAAAATTGGGAAATAATTCGATTTTAAAAAAATATAGAAATTAATAAAAACATTGATAGAATAAAATTTTCCGTAAGTTTCGAGTGGTCACAGTTGTCTGCTATAGGTCAGAAATGTTGCTTCTAAGGTTTGCATTGTTGGTTTAGGTTAAGTATTGTTAGGATAGGAGGTATTGATTGTTATTACTAGTCCGAAAAAATGAGTTTTTCTGTATTTTTATTAAAATCTGCATGCATAAAATGTGCCAAAACTCTTTAAAAAGAGTAGACATTACTTAAAATTTTACTACAATGGAAATGGAAATTATGAATTTCTTGGATCTACTCGGAATATTTAAAAAAAAAAAAATATTTTCACTCAAAGCACAGTCTTTATTTTCTCATTTTCATTGATATCGATATATTTTCCGATATCTACTTCAACCCATTCTCTCATAAAGCTCAGGCAGGTTTGATTTTTTGTTTTTGTTTTTGAGAACGGACCTCACCTTCGAGGGCATATGCAGTCTTTCCAGGCAGACAAAATACTGCCCTTCAGAGCGTCTACACGCTATGAGAGCTCGTGATACTCTCAGGCAGGTTTGAGATTTAATGGCAGCCTGATTTCATAGATTTGCATTCCATCTGTTTCTGTGGTTCTGTTTTTCATTCCCATATCTGTCTTTTAGATTTTTTTTTCTCCTTGTCTTTGGTGTTTTTTTCTATCATCCTTGAATTTAACTAGTTACGTTGTGGGCTTGCATAAATCTCTCTTCTTTTTAATTATGGAGGTCGAGTCAGGTTTGCGAATGAAAATGTAAATGTGACATTTTTTTACGTTTTCTAAAACTTTTAAAATATTAAGTTTTAATTAAAATGTTAGCTTTCCGTCATCTGCTACATGATTACAGAGAAGAAGCCTTCCGACTTCCTTCAATTTTAACGGTCACTAGGATCTTCAGTTCAACATATATTATATATATATATATATATATATATATATATATATATATATATATATATATATATATATATATATATATATATATATATATATATATATATATATATATATATATATATATATATATATATATATATATATATATGATTCAAAAGTTTTGATGCATATCTAATAGACATATATTTATTATGCTTTTATTTTTTCAATGTACTTGTATGTTGGGGCTGTTACCTGACCCTGGCTCTAGTGCTGCAGACCCCCTGTCCTACCCTCTTCTCTGCACTGTGTGGTAGCACTCGAATTTGACTTCGAAAACACCTTCTGGTGTGGTATATACTGACTAACCATATGTATCTACTGTAAAAAGTTTGAGATGGATTTTGATAACAAGAGTCTACTTTGATAAGGAGAGAAATTCTTTATGACGTCATATGAAAGTCGACATTAAATAAATTGAAATCTAGCGCATCATGCACTGAAGACGAGAGAATTCGTGATGTGAGAAGTTGTGAAATCAATGAACATAAATTAAACTACAGAAAGGACATGTAAAGACTGAGACACCCGGAACGGGGCCAGAGAATGAGAGTTAATTCTGATTATGTGCTTAATATTCTACTGTGGGCCCCGTAAATCCTATCCTGGAACACCGTGAGAAGGGGTGGAGTTCCAAATATACTATCTAGAGGTATGAGATGGTTCAATGGATGGAGATCATAGATCTTATTTTTCCCAGGTGGCTAGGAAGATGTCTTTTGGGTAGCTTAACTGTAGTAACACACGTCTTTTTTTTAAAAATGCGTTCTTATATTTATATATGTATTTTGATTTAGCACAAAAAATTCTTCTTCAGACTTCTTTACCATAAAGAATAAACAAAATAGCAATGAACCCCATGATAAATAAATAAATAAGTTGTAACAAGAGGGACTGAATGATGACTATCAATGACTCAGGTCACGAAAAATGATTCAACCTTAGGTCCTCAGTTCAGGAATTTTCTCCACCCAAAACCATACCCAGCAGTCGTAAACTGTGGATGTGGTCTAGGAAGAAGACCGAAATTATAAACCCAAGTGAAAGACAATTCCTTCTTAGGGGTTTAGCAAATGTTCTAGTCTCCTATGGGAGGACCTGTCAAAGACTCAAAGGTATTTAAAAGGAAGAGGAGGTAAAGGTAGGTTGTGAAAAGTAAATCTAATAAAATCATTAAAAAAAACATGAAAATAATAAGTAATATAAAGAAGTAGGATGATAATCATAAGGTTATAACAAAAGTAATTTGATAAATAAGAATGTAATTAATAATAATAATAAAAATAATAATAATAATAATAATAATAATAATAATATTAATAACAATAATAATAATATTAATAATAATAATTAATATTTACATAAATGCTTGGAATGATAAAAACAAAATCAATAATAAAGCCAAAACATAACTTGTACTTGATCATACTCCTTAGGCTCGAAGGAGGGTTTGATTGCAGTACTAATTATTATTATGGATTCCACATATATATATATATATATATATATATATATATATATATATATATATATATATATATATATATATATATATATATATATATATATATATATATATATATATATATATATATATTATATATTATTCACTTCAGTTGTCAAATTATTTTAAATTAATGTGTATTTTTTCGTTTATTCTGAGAAGAGAAGGAGAGAGAGAAAGAGAAAGAGAGAGAAAGAGAAAAAGAGAAACTGGAATTAAAAAAAGAAATTAATTTTATAAATATTATTCTTTTCCTTCATACGTAACATATCCGTTTAACATACATTAAATTGAATGGGGATTTGAAAGGTTTGTATAGTTCCTATACGAACTATCTTCCCCTTTAAAAAAAAAAAAAAATAATTAATACCTTCCATTTTAATATGGAAGGTATACTTTGAAGTTTTTAAACATTCTATTATTTTATCAAAAGAACAAAAATTTACCATGCGGAAGAAGAATGTAAAATTTAGATAAGGGGAAAGTAAAGTAAAATATTAATATACAATAAAATAAACAAATAAAGCATAGACAGAGAAGCAATGATGATTATTTTACTCTTAAGTTAGCTTGAAAGGTTTACAAAACATTATAGTAACATAATCTTTACAGGACATTTTTAAAAGTAGGAAAACAAATTTAATGAATATATAATTTAAATTTTTAATCACTCTTTAGGATCTGTTTTTAAGCACCAATCAAATGCATTCTGAAACATTTTTGACCAAGGAGCAATAGACGATTCCTTCGAATCTTCATAAGTGTTGTAAGGGCACTGCCATGATAATATGGATCTCTCTGGGTGAGGCATCATCGCCAAATGTCTCCCGCATACTGAAGACAGACCAGCAACCCCGTCTTTAAGGTAATGGAAAAATATATTAATTTGATGAAAATCTACTGCTGTATTATATATTATTTCATTTAGAATACCGAGATCAAGCATTGAATATTTTTTTGAAGCTTTATATTATTATTCTATTATTTTGGGACTCTAGAAAGGGCACCACTTTATTCTGAACGCATTTTCCTACCCTTTTGAATTTAGTCAATCAAAATACTCATTCAATGATACCTTGCTACTACTATATAGTTTTCAACCTCTTATTATTTTAACAAATATGATATAAACTAATTTATAATTTTGTTAATACTTACTACTTGAGCCATTAGGATTAAATGGATATTTTTCAGTTGGATTGTTATCATCATCCACGTACTGCAACGCTATACAATTGTTATTTTCAATGGCGCCTTTGACATCTTCAGTTCTGTATTGAAATTTACCTGAAATGATATTTGAGTAAAAACATAACGAATGGCCACATTAAATCAGTTCATTTTCAAGCACTTATTTTCATTTACCTTCTCCATGAGCAACCCATATTCCAAGAACAGAATTTTCCATTCCTCTTAGGAGAACTGAATTAGATTTCTTTATTTTGACTCTACTCCAGCGTGATTCGAATCTACTTGAGTTATTTGGACAAAGTTTTACAGTGGGTGGTGGTGTGCCGTTATCTATAACATTATTAAGTTGTATATTTAAATTTATATAACATTACAAACAATGTATTTAAGAGCAACTTAAACCCTATGAAAAAACCATAAAACTTTTGTAAATAAATCTATTATACAAGTTTTATTTCTAACAAAGAAAATAACATAATAAAGAGTTGTTTTTATATAATTTTCTAATGGACGTATGTTAGATACATACTAGCGTCAATCCACCCTAAAAGAGCCAATAATTGACATCCATTGCAAATGCCGAGACTGAATGTACTGCGTTTCCTACTCCATTCTTTTAAGGATTTTCTAATCACTTTTCGTGCTTTTATCGAAGCCGCCCACCCTACTCCTGAACCAAGAACATCTGATTACAAAGTAAATAAATAAGTTAATAAATTCCATGGGCATGAACAGTACTAGAAAATACTTAAATCACATTAAGGGAAAATAAACATGATTAACCATTCTTTTTTAAAGTCGCTTTATAGCATTAACCACTGTAATAATAATAATAATAATAATAATAATAATAATAATAATAATAATAATAATAATAATAATAATAATAATGACCTGCATAACTAAATCCTCCTGGGAATGCTAAGCCTCTGAACTCATTAAGATTTACGTTCTGACTTATTAAGTCAGACATCGTAACATCATAAACAATAAAACCAGCTTGAATAAAAGCAGCGGCAAGTTCTCTATCACCATTACTTCCTTCCTCTCTAATTATAGCCATTTTTGGCGTTTGAGGATGTCTATGCAAAGGGTCTGTAAAGGGAATGGAAAAAAAATATTAGGAAATTCTTAGAAATCGTATTTAATTGTTGGAAATCACGTTTTCTTTCATAATAATCTTAGATTACCGTTAAAGCTATTTTTATTCCATTTAAAGTTAATGATATCTTTAGTTGGCTTTCTTTTTAGCATTGATTCAAATTCTTCTCGTGCTAAGTCTGGGTTCATTTGAAGAGATTCCAATTGAAAACTAGTTTCCTCCCACATTTCTGTTGCTTCAGCAATTGATAGGGAAACTACTTCCTTTTCATTTACGAAACATTTAATCTGGCAAAATAATAATAATAATAATAATAATAATAATAATAATAATAATAATAATAATAATAATGAAATTCTCCAATGAAGTTTTTAAATGACAGTTTGATATTTAAAAATAATATCGACTCTGTGAAACTATAAGACTATAATTCTAGTATTTAGTATATATATATATATATATATATATATAATATATATATATATATATATATATATATATTAATATATATATATATATATATATATATATATATATATATATAGTATATATATATATTATATATATATATATATATATATATATATATATATATATATATATATATATATATATATATATATATATATATATATATATATATATATATATATATATATATTATATATATATATATATATATATATAATATATATATATATATATATATATATATATATATATATATATATATATATATATATATATATATATATATATATATATATATATATATATATATATATATATATATATATATATTGCATTTTACTTGGGTTTAAGCTTATTTTAATAATTTAGTATATATTGGATAATAAAATTACACTTACATATTGACACAAAATTCAAAATAGGTGAATTAGTAGTATTTTTTGTGCTGAATCCAAATTTTTTTTTTTTATAGTTCCTCAAACACGTAAAAAGAGTTGAATTGCACCGTCTTTTTAAAGTTTATGGTATAATATACACAATATACACACACATAGCAAAGGACTTTCTAACCTAATGGTAAAAGTGTATTATTTTCTGTATTTTACCTCAGGAACATCCCACTTTAGGGTCCGATAATAATAGTCTGCTAATATAATTGGATTCAGTTTGTTTTGACCACGCTATTTTATTTCGATAATATTTTGAAGAAACTTTTAGTGATGCTTATTGCTCACAAGTCACAACTCCAGAATTATTGGGAAGTAGTTCAGGTTTTAGTCCAAGAAATGGAGTTTCAATGGCAAGCTATTCTTACAACCCATGTAGTAAGATTTCAAAATAAATTTCACCATTTTTTTTTTAGTTGTCTGCTATTAGTTATTTGAGCTTCTATAAAGATTCCTTCTCTGATCTTTGCATCGTTGATATTCGGAGTTTTTTTTTTTTTTTACATGTAAATCCAAGTTAACTTTGATTCATTGCCTTGACAGATTTCTTTTCTTCATAAGACAAACTTTATATGGAGTAAAGTTAGATGAACACTATTTTTTTTTAAATCAACATGGTATATTAATGATATTCTTTTCTGGGGTTAGTGATGCTCTTTTTTGTCCACTGTTTCTTGGTATAATAATCCATATTTTGCTGTCGAATACATGACATTTCCAAAGTGCATCATTTAGCAAATTAGACAACTGTTTATCATTCTCTGTCAATCTAGACACAGATTAACCTACCATGAACGATAATTAAATAAAACTATATAATTTAACATTGAAAACAAAAACCATAACAAATCTTTAAATGTTAAATATAGTAATAATCAATCTTTAGAATGGCGTAACTTCAAACTATCAGCGATAGGAAAATTCTGAAATATTAATATTATTATTATCATTATCATATAATTATTATTATTACTGAGTTGCTCTGTATAGCAAATCTTTGTTAAATTTTTATTCATTACCGCCATTAGTAAAAATTTTCTAGAATGTTACGTACTCAACTTTTCTTAAGTAGCAGCAAATACCGTTACCGTGGCATAGCGGTTGAGCGATGATTCAAGTTCCTTCATGTCGATTCTAGGAAGAAATTTCCTAAAATATTCCCCTCCTCGAATAGGGCAATGTACGTGAGCTGCGAACTTTTATTATTATTATTATTGTTATTATTATTATTATTATTATTATTATTATTATTATTATTATTATTATTATTATTATTATATAATAATAACAATAACAATAATAATAATAATAATAATTGACTTTTTTAAAAATAAAGTTAACCTGTCATAAATAGTTTTTGCTCCTTATTAAGGGAGAGGAACTTTCTTAGCGAGTTTTTAAGAATCGAACCTTGGACCTTCGCACATGAGCCCGCTACACTATCATATACGGTATGAAACAGCTATATTTTTGAACTACACTTCAAGTATTTAGTAGATCTATAATACTATTTAATAAATTTATAAAAACACTATGCTAAGAATAAGAAATATTCATGACCATTATCAGTCTCCAATATCATAAACGAGAACCCGTTATACTTGATACCAATTTATGTAATGCTAAAAATTATGCTTACATAAGCATCTGGTCCTAAATCTGTTGTATGTCCCAATAGTAAAATTTCTTTATTAAGATTTAATTTATGGAAGGTGTTCATTACTTTCTGTAAAGTTGATTTATCCACTTCGATCACCCACCTGTAAATAAAAATAAATTAATATGTAAATAAACAAATGAAAATAGTTTTGCCATTAGTAAAGAAAGTTTAAAAAGATAACAATTTATATTTAGCTTTTATGATATTAAATAAATACTATTTATATATTCATAGTTCATTACATAGAAATTTTTGAATTAAATAAAAAAAAAACCCAATGCTTCTTACCCTATTTCTTCATTAAATACTTCGCTAAATAATGGTAAATATTCGGGACTAACGGAGCTTTTATTTTGAAATGGGATATGGACTTCTATTCCTCCCCATCCACCAATTGACATTTCTATTAAACAAGTAATCAATCCTCCATCGCTAATGTCATGAATAGACAAAATTAGGTTTTCTGAAAAGAAAAAGGATAAAAATTCGAGAAAAAAAAAAAAAAAAAAAAAAAAAGCAAAACCATTGGGATGGTAAGTTAAAAGAAAGCAGAGAAATTGTTAAAAAATGAAAATTTGTTCCTAACTTTACCAAATTTTAAAAATGGGAAATATTAAAAAAAAAAAAAAAAAAATTTCATGAAGTGATTTATTAATTTTTTACAAAATAACAAAAAACACCTCATGTGTAATACAAAATAAATACAAGTTAAATGCAATGTACTGGTTTATTAACATAACATTTCTTTCTATTTTTTATTAGCAGATTCATTTCTTACCTAACCTCGATGACCCTCAATATTTTTATATAGTAACCAGTAAAGAAGGAGAGCTTAAAAAATACGTTATACCTTGTATTATATTCTTTCCAAATGTGGGGAAGAGGTGTTATAAACCCACAAATCCCCTTTTGCTCTACCTCTTGGCAAAGTATTTGAAGGAAGGAAGGTAAAGTCTTGATACAGAGTTTTAAGTGGATAGAGAAAGAAAGAGAAATTGTAGAAAGCAGTCATATAGATCGTCCTCATAGAAGGAGTACAAGTAAAAAGAATATATATATATATATATATATATATATATATATATATATATATATATATATATATATATATATATATATATATATATATATATATATATATATATATATATATATATATATATATATATATATATATATATATATATATATATATATAAACTTGGGCGGGCTGAAAAATAACGCCTGTTGGTACGTTGCTACGAAACGGAAACGAGTATAAACATATTCAGACCTGCATTCGAAAGATTGAAGTTTGTAAAATAGATTTGACACGTGAAAGATATAGTTATTTGGTTTCGCTGTTGTGCAGTGATAGAAAAATGAAAGCTAATGGTGATACTTTGCTGAAGCAACGTGCAGTGATTAATTTTTTTGCATGCCGAAGGTGTACAGAATTTCTTGAAACCGTTGTAACGGGAGACGAATCGTGGGTCCACCACTACTGTCCTGAAGGAAAACTAGCCTCTATGGAATTCAGACACCCAAGCTCACCTGGCTTATGAAAGTTTAAGACTCTATTCTCTGCTGGTAAACTCAAGCTGACAGCATTTTGGGATGTGGAGGGCCTCGTTTGTTCGAAATATCTGCCGAAGGGCACGACTGTAAACTCCGATCGTTATTGTGAAACTATCCAGAAATTGAAGAGCAGCATCTGTCAAATAAGACCAATCCGTATCTTTTTCCTCCTGCATCATGAGTCATGACAATGCTCTACCACATTGCAGTGCCCTGGCGCTTCAGAAGCTTCAACGCTTGAACTTCGAGGTCATTGATCACCCATCCTACAGTCCTGATCTAGTCTTTAGTGATTTTCACTTACTTTCAAAGTTGAAGGAGTCTCCTGGAAGTGAGGTTTGGTTTAGATGATGAAGAAAGCGGTGGTAGATTGCTTCCGGAAATCTTTTCAACCGGTTTCGAGAAGTGGGTTCAACGTTTGAAGAAATGTATGAATGTTCGAGGGATTATATAGAATAATAATAATATGTTCATTAAATAAACCTTTGACCATCTTTCAGTCTTTGTATCAATACCTTATCTGCAGAATATGAGATTTTACAGTAGAACAGGCGTTAATTTTCAGCTTACCCTCGTGTATATATATATATATATATATATATATATATATATATATATATATATATATATATATATATATATATATATATATATATATATATATATATATATATATATATATATATATATATATATATATATATATATATATATATATATATATATTTTCACACCTTGAATTAGCTGTTGAATTGCTTTGAAACACACAATAAATCTATTCGTTTCATCTGGAGTTACATCGGGACATTCCGATCCAGTCTGAGAATAAACTTGAGTCAAGGCAGAACCTCCCAAACGGAAGCAATCAAAAGCTGGTTTGATGAGTATCAAATTCCCGACTGTGCCATTTAACGGAGATTTCAAATCCGGTGTTGCAACCTTTTCGTTAAAATCATACTTTACTTAATAATAATAATAATAATAATAGGTTTTAAAATATATTACTTGGATATGAAGAAAATCATAATAATAATAGTTAAAATTAATATTCTGAAACCTTAGTTATATCTGGACATGGCGCATAAGCTGATATTACTAGAGCTCCTGGAGCCTTAACTATTGTAGATTCAGAAGGATTTGACGGGGATGAAACACGAGCAGCCATGCTTAACGAATCCTTGCCTCCATCAACTGCAATACCTAACTGCTTCATTATTTCACACATACTTTGACAGGCTTCATATAATGCATATCCTTCTCCGATGAGCTTTGCAGGCCACATCCAATTGGCAGAACATTTAATATCCTGTACGAAAAGATTAAAATTTTCTTAATTGTAATAGATCTTTTAGCTTATTTTACATTTAACCTGTGCATAGTTCATGTTCAGTATAAGACATTAAAATAATTCTTACTTTAATATCAGATATAAGGCACGCAGAGAGGTTTGTTAAGGATTCTAATACAGTCATCCTTGCTCCCGCACATGGATTAATTAATATTTTTGTCGGCTGTTCTCCAATGCTCGTGGCTACTCCTTTCTAAAATTTAAACAGCTGTTAAATTATATATATTGCCACAGGTACATTATATTATAAATTCCTGTACACGTAATATTAGCGCCATATAAACAGTACGAAAATTATATTTTTTATATTAATAAATTAAACTTTTAGTTTATTTAAAGTAGATATAACCTTAGAAAAATATGATAATGCTGTCACAGCGACATCTGAAATTGGCATCTGAAGAAACCCAACACACTGTTGTTGCGCGACCAAACCAGTTACAGATCTGTCAACCTGTTATTATAATAATAATAATAATAATAATAATATAATAATGATGATAATAATAAAAATAATAAGTACAAACCGACAGGTTACTGTTAAGGTATGCAACTGAGTAGGTGAAATAATTTTAAGAATGGTTTCCGCAGTCAGTGAAGGAAAAAAAATTTTAATTATACTATTAATGACTTGGAGCACATTAAAAAAAAGACACTTTTAACACCAACCACATTGAAGGTCTTTGAGACTACTAAAATAAACTATGTAACCATATCGCTCCGTAAAAGAGTCAACATGCATTTGAATTTGGTTAATAAAAATTTTAAGCCATTAACATAGCCACATTTTACACTTATATTACTGATATACGATACATTCATATACCCCAAACCTTGATAAGGCTTTAAAACCAACAATAACTCACCTTGTTTGTGAGATATCGTTTACTTGCAACTGAAGGAAGTCTAAGAACTCTCTTCAGTGCAGACTTCACATTTTCACCTGGAGGAAGAATTAAAGTTTTTGGGGAATATTTAATTTTCGTCCACTTAAAAACCTGCAGTAAAGGGAAAAAATTTAATGTATTTATATATAGTTTACGATAAGTTATAGTTTAAGCTTGTCTTAGCAAGAAGATTCTACAAATATAGGATCCATATTTTTATTCGTTTTTGGATTTTAATTGCTAATATGCAAAGGTTCAGTTGTGTTATTTTTATTACATAAATTATAATTTAAAATTGTATATATTAATCACATTAGAAAAATAACATCAAACAACATTATTCAACGTCTTAATTTGACCTTGATTCTAATTACTTCCAAACTGTGATGGAAAATTATCTTTTACCCACCAGTCAACTAACATGTTCTGAAAATAAATACACAAAATAGGAACAGTTTTACAAACCTTTCTTGGCATTTTGCCGAGAACCCAATCGAGATCCAAATTTACAGGGAGATTTTCGTCAATTTTCTCAATTTTTCTTTCTTCAAATTCGGTTTCATAAAGGCGAACCTAAAAAAGCATTTTTTCCTGAAAGTTTTATTTTGAAAAATAAACATAAGCACACACATAGGCAAAAGCTCCCGATCGAGCGAGCGCATGCACACACACCCTCTCTCTTTCTGTATACTCGACTCTCTAGTAAAATAGTTAGTATTCTCAAGGTTTTCATTTTAATCTAAGCGTATCTTCTCTATATTTATGGGTAGGAAAACCATTTTTTTCCCAATACGATTTATTTATCTGTTATTCATTGGTGCTGCTGCAACGGTGAATAGAATTCTGGAATCAAAAGAAATTATATCGAAAACCATGATTTCGCTCGTCCTGGTCTTAAAGCTCGGTTTTAATGAAAACAATTGCTTAGAGTGAGATAGTTAAATACCATAAATCGATTAATGGTTGCCTACAATTGGTCTGTACGGAAGTATGAACTTGAATACCTAGAATTATCCAAAGACTTGCTTACAGCAACTTGAGCATTGATCGTAAAGTCTGGGAACCCAAATACTATCCTATACTCATCTTCATCTGAACAGGTTTTATGATTTTTTGCCTTGGATTCTGCTATTAAATAGTTAGCAAGTGCAGCTCGTTCAAGGATGTTGACTTTGTAGAGTTCTATTTTGTAAACAAGTTTCTCAAAATAAAACTGAGGTTCATTTTTCCTTTTTAGCTGCAGTTGTTTTTTACTGGTTGGACACAATACTTATTAGTATTCAACTGCTCCTTTTATCAGTTTCAATTTTCGAATACTAATCTTCCCTTTCATAGTCTTACCAGGGTGGAGATTGTTGGTCATAAAATACCAAATAATTTAGCTGATATGATTACAAATGCCCCTGTTCTGGATAGCAACAATAATCTGTCCTCTTTGGAAATAGGATAAGTCACTTATATTACCGACTGTTTGACACAAATGCCACTGGCATTAACGTGTAATAAAAAGATATACAACATTTGATATCTTGACAAAAAAATAATTCCAACATTTGTTTTTTCGGTGAAGCTAAACAGTAATAGAATTAACTTTCATAATTCCAGAATTCATTTTACTAAATCGTATTATCTTTGCACTCTCGAAACAAACAAAACAAAAACAAAAAAAAATTTTTTTTTTTCAAGAATTATTGACAAAAAAAGGGACATATTTTTATTAATTTGTGCATCCGCATTCCACGAGTACAGATGTATATATGATAATGATAAATGTGAATAAAGATAAGATAAAGTAGATATATATATATATATATATATATATATATATATATATATATATATATATATATAATATATATAATATATATATATATATATATATATATATAATATTAATATATATATATATATATATATATATATATATATATATATATATATATATATATATATATATATATATATATATATATATATATATATATATATATATATATATATATATATATATATATATATTATTATTCTTATAATGACAAGTGATGTACTTACTTTATGATCATTGGTTATAATGCCAACTTTGTCAACTGGACATCGTTCTCTTTTGCAAATTTGTTCTAGTTCCTCGAAATCTGAAGGCTTGACCAACAATGCATTACTTTCCTGATATTCTGCTCCCCATATTTCCAAAGTGGACAAAGTAGGATCTCCTAGAGTAAAAGCTTTAGTAAAAACAGTTCCACCAGATCCTTCCATTAGTTCTTTTAAGACGTTTGCTGTGAAATAGAGGAAATATTGGTATAAGAATAAAATGTTTATCCTCTGTGAGGATGCTGATAAGATTTTTGGAAGTAACAGTAAATTTTACCGTTTCCTCCAGCTCCTTGATCATGAATAGCTAAAATTGGATTGCTCGCTAGTTCTAAACAGCTTCTTATAACTCTATTGAGCTTTTGTTCCATTTCTGCGTCGCCTCTTTGTACAGCTCCCAAATCACGAGAAGCTGAATTATCTCCTTGAACCTGAAGGAACAAAGAAATGACGTATTCAACACTTCACACGTTTCACTAATTGCAGAAAACGGAATAAATTTTAAAAATTTGAAACTTTTACTTCACTAGTATGTTTTAAATTTCCTAAAAGTTAAAATGATTTTCTTTTGAAAAAACAAAACAAAAAATGTTTCAGAATTTCATAAAAAGTTTTAAATAAATTAATAAAAAGGATTATTACTTGAACAGAAGAGGCAGCCCCACCACCGACTCCAATCCGGTAAACTGGACCTCCTATTTTGACCACCAATTGAGCTTAAGAAAAGGACACATTAATCCTAGCTAATAATAATAATAATAAATTTTGAGTTCATTTACTACTATAAAACCATATCAGCTTTACCAAAAGGAAATCTGAGCATTACGGTATGTACACATGGCATTCGTATTTTAAAACGTATTATCTGTTATAGATACTTTAAATAATTAATATGAATGTAAAAACATAATGTTAGAATCAAAATGTTTTGAGGAAATTTATTTTTTCTGAAGGATTAAAACATTCTCATTAACAGTTGTAAATTTGAAATTTTACCTATAATTTAAAATCATGAAACTGAATTTCTCGTTTTATAATTAAAGGTATGACAACATGAAGATATAATGAGCACTTGAATAATTGTGGTTGCAAATCTATAATTAAACCTTTGAATTCAAAGGTTACCACCACTCACGGGTAGGGTCCTATTATAGGAAGGAACAGAATAATGCGGGAAAGAAAACTCACCCAAACTTAGACCCAATGTAAATCTCTCAGGTGAGTGCAGACTTAGACTTTAAAGAGATGAAAATTAAATAAAACAGAAAAACATGATGACA
The DNA here is from genome assembly GCA_009176605.1 of Armadillidium nasatum. Taxonomy (NCBI): domain Eukaryota; kingdom Metazoa; phylum Arthropoda; class Malacostraca; order Isopoda; family Armadillidiidae; genus Armadillidium; species Armadillidium nasatum. Next base: position 145,274 of record SEYY01001861.1, on the reverse strand, counting down.
GAGAATTTCACAGAGCATAGCTGACTGGAAAGAGCGAGGTACCACAACGAGCAAGCCTGGAGTATAAAATATGTACATAAAACTTGTGTACGAGTAGGACACACATTATCCTACAAAAACGATGCACCGGTTGTGGAATGTTACAGGTTGATTCTCTTGAACTTTTACCGTTGTAGTACCAATGGAAAGAGTTACTGCGCAACATCATGTCGCAGAGGAAGAGGGATAAGGGAGTTTGAAGGTGAAGAATACTTTTTGGTCTTTTAACTCTATTCAAAAGAAGGATTGTTACCGGAGTCCCTCCGAAAGGGAGAATAATAAGTACTCCATATAAGGGCAGGTAAGGATTTTGAGGAGAGAAAGATTTAGTTGAAGATGTAATGAACCATCTCTTTGTATATTATTTGCATAAAAATGTAAAACAAATACTTACATGGGCTCGGAGGGTCTTTGAGAATCATTTCGTCATCAAGTGACCCAACTCCACCGGAGAACATGATTGGTTTGATCCATTCCCTTCTTTCTTTATTATCATCAAGGTCTAATTGAAAAATAAAGCAAATTCATAGATCACCTCAAAAACTATTATAGTAAAAATGTTAAGAATTACGAACTAAAAGATCTTTCTAAAATGACACTGTATAATGTATCTATTTAACCTCGATTTGTTTTATTTCTTTGTATCATCAAAGAGAATAAAACAAATCGAAAAGAAATCCGTTTTCTTATATATGATAAAAATTTATTTGAAAGATTTAAAAAAATCCATTACATACCTATGAACATGCCGAAAGATCTAGAAAAACCACAAATTACAGGCTCGCCAAATTTATTGCCATAATCGGAGGCTCCATTGGAGGCTTCTATAACAACTTCCAAAGGTTTGGCAAAATTTGAGGGATAAACTGTGGGTTCTTCCCATTCTAGATTGTAACCTAGAATATAGGGCAAGTATTTAATATTAATAATAATAATAATAATAATAATAATAATAATTTTATAATTTAATAATAATAATTACCTGGAATGTGAAGATTTCCAAAACAGTATCCAGCTGTTCCAGCAATAACATGACCACCTTTTCCTGCGGACTGTACGTCTCTGATTCTGCCTCCAGTTCCTGTAGTAGCTCCACTAAGGTTAAAAGATTAGCAGTAAAATTTTCATGTATAAAAAACCATAATGTTTAATGTTTAGTCAAATAATCTTTAGGTCATACGACTTTTGATTTTTACAATCTTTTAAACCTATTATTAAAAAAATAATAAGAATTTACAGATAAATTAGTCGGTGATTAGTTATATTTTAGTTTTCCGTTACCTACTACTCCTATATCTCCTATAAGGGGATATTGTAAATCACGAGAGCGAATTACCAAAAATTTGTTCATAATGACTAAAATGCAGAATTTAAACTATAAATTTGTAAAAAATAATTATAAAATTTCACATTTCACAAATGGATAAACAACAACAACAACATATTAGTTATTCACATGAATTGTTCTATATATATCTGTCTATATATCTCATCTGAATGTCAGGAATTATTTTTTTACTTGACTGAATAATAATAATAATAATATAAGTAATAAATAATAATAAATCCATTAGTTCTTTGTATTAATTGTACTGATGGAATTATTTTTCGCTTGATTGATCGTTTTCGTCAACAAGTAAATAAATATGAAAATTATCATCATTGATCAACCTTGAGGATGAAAGAGAGCCAAAGTCTGCAGTCAAAAGTGTAACAATAGAGAATAAGTATAGGTTAGAAAACTTTTAGTTAGCTATGGTTTCCTGAACATTGTATCAACATATTTTAGAGTCCATATTTATGCGAGGTGGATGTATAGCAAATATTGAATCATCAGATTATAACAAAGTTTTAAATGCCATCCCCAAAAGGAAACTAACTGTTTATTAATAATCTTATTAGAAATGAGGTTTGTCTGAATCTTTGTGATTTTGATAAAGTTACTGCAGATTCTGAGGTATTAAAAGCAAAAACACCACTACCCAAAGCAGACTTCTCTCCAAATGATTTGATGTAATGTTATACCACATGCTATCGGGAATGTTCAACTTCTATGAAAGAAAAGATGACAGGGCTACAGCTGGTAAGTTTCCAACAAGACTCGAAGAGCTTAATTTTCATCCTTATTAGCACTAGGATTATAGTCCAACAAAATGTCTCGTTGTGATGTAACCCCTGGCAACTAAAATGTGATTTCATGTGAATACCTGCAAATCCGTACTAACGTTTTCGGAATTTGATAACACGAGGGTATTTTCTCTAAGATTTGTTAGAGAGAAGATGTAGTTCAACAAATTTTAGACAACCCAACATTTTCAATAGAAAACGGGAAGACTAATGTTGTAAATTTAAAATGAGGATAGATACATTTAAATTCAATTTTCAATCATAATAGGAAATTCTATTTTCTACATCTATCATAAGAATTTACCAAACTTAATATTTTAAAATATTGACTTAAAATAAGTTCTTTTCAACTTACCTAAACGGAGAAACACCTGTTGGAAAATTATGGGTTTCTGCAGTAAAAATGATGTGCCTCAAACATTCACTTATACGATAATCACTCCAAATCTTTGGGTTTCTGGGAATCAGAACTGGAATATGCCATCCTTTTATGCCACTAAATAATAATAATAATAATAATGATAATAATAATAGTAATAATAATAATAATTAACTAGACATAAAATAGAAAAATATACCTTGAATTGTCTGTGAACTTTATAATATTATTTTGGTTTGTGGTTTGCTCATTATTGGTATCAATAACCATTTGTAGAAGAGAGGTAGGTAGTTTCTCTCCATCAAGTTCATATTCTCCCTGCATATGGATATTGTATACAGTTTACAATATATAAATGTACTATGTATATATTTTATTCACAATTTTGTAAGCATTTTTGATATATGCAAAAAACATCGTAAAACAAAACCTTGAAACCAATTATTAAAATGAATGGTATATGAATAAACGAATAAATAAATAAATATTTACTTTACTGTTACCTTAAAAAACCAGTGTCGGGAATGTTCCGAATTAGACTGTGCTAAATCAAATAATTCAACAGTTGTTGGGTTACGATTGATTTTTTCACGAAATAAGTTTGTGTAATAGTCAAGATCCCATTCGTCGAAGGCAAGACCTGTTGATTTAAAAGGAATTTATGAAAAGCTGAATCAATTCTATACATATATATTTTTTAAACTAACATACAGGAACATTAGTTACAGGTTTGGTTAACCTCAGGATCTATTAGTTACAGGTTTGGTTAACCTCAGGAACTATTAGTTACAGGTTTGGTTAACCTCACGAACATCAGTTACAGGTTTGGTTAACCTCAGGAAATGTTAGTTATAGATTTGGTTAACTTTAGTATTTTGGCTAATAGCACACAAGGTATAATTTGTTGGAGGGAGATCTATAAAACTCCCCTAACCTTGCCTGACACCAACCATTGCCAAAGAGTCCATTGAATATAAATAATTTTACGTAAGTCGTGTCGGACTAAAGTTGGACCTTGAAACAGAACCAAAATCATTTATTTCTTCTCAGACAGAAAAGTAGGAAAGCGATTTTTGCAAAACTTTCAATGATTTACGATTGAATTTCTTTACAAATTCGCATTATATATTCCGTAAAGGGGAAACTTCACGACTTAGACCACATTAAATCTAACAAAAGCGTTTGTTACTTTTTAAGGTTTTCTTCGATTTACAGTAAAATTTTTGCTCATTATAGTATAAAGCTTTATGATCTTTTAAAAGAAAATTTATTATTATTATTATTATTAGTAGTAGTATATAGACCGCTTTCCGCGGGTGCCAGATTCGAAAAATCTGGCAACCTGTCCCTAACGGTCTTTTCTGCATTTGCGTGCAATCCTGCATTCTCAGGGACCTTCCTGACATTTTCTTTGTTGGTTCACGGACCTACGCTGGCCCACGGACCCCCAGACCCCCAAGATCGAAACAAATTTCAGGTGGACTGAACCGCGAAGAAAATGGTCAGGAAAGAAAGTGAGGTGAACGCAGCGATTTTGCAAACTCAGGCAACTTCCTGATACCATTTTTGGGGGGTTCACGGGGCCCCCGCGGGGGCCCCTTCCCCAGACTTGAGGCCAATTTCAATGGGTTGAACCCCCCAAAATGGTATCAGGAAAGAGCGTGAGGTCAATTTGAGCTGAGTGATTTGCATGGCAAATTAAAAACCCGTTCTGGCTTAGGTTGCCAGATTTTTCGAATCTGGCATCTGTCGAAGTCGCTATCCTGACTATTATTATTATTATTATTATTATTATTATTATTATTATATTATTTGTATTGTAGTAGTAGTATTAAAAGATTAACCAAACAATTATCCATAGAGTATTAATTAAATATATCATGAATAAATCATTACGTACTAAACTATATATAAATATATAACGAGAAAAATGCAAAATACTTAAAATAATCTAATTTGATGTTTAGAGAAATTTACATGCAACATATGAACATCCAATAGGCCTATTATAAAGGATTCTTTTAGATATAAAACAAACTCAACTTCTGAAACGTAAATTTACCCATTGATGTATTAATTTCTTCAAGAGCCTTGCGCCCTTCTCCAATAACATCAACAATGGTCCAGGTTTTTGGAACGTTCTCCACAGAGAGTCTTTCGAGGGGCTTCTCGTATATTTGTTGCGTCATAGGATCATAAAGCTGGCTGATTATCTACATGAATGATAATTATATATTATAACTAAAGTAAATGGAAATATTTCATAGTAAAACATGTAAATATTATTATTTACTATTATTATTATTATTATTATTATTATTATTATTATTATTATTATTATTATTTTATATTGAGCTTGAATATATACACTGAAAAAATGTCCCAACGAAAAGCTGACAAAAATGTCACAACGAATGTATTAAATTATTCTCTTATTAGAAAAATAAACAGGTGAAGTTATTTTCAGTTAAGTAATATGTGTTTCTTGCTTTGAAAGTTTCGTTGTGATTTATTTTTTTTTACAGCAATATATATATATATATATATATATATATATATATATATATATATATATATATATATATATATATATATATATATATATATATATATATATATATATATATTAGTAAATGACCTGTTGCCTCGTATCAGAATGCAGTCAGGGAAGTCCTTTGAGTTAGTCTGCCTTTTAGTTGCTTATGAGCTTTCTCTCTGTGATTTCCTTTTGAACTGTCTTGAAGCAGAAGCAACACTCTGTCTTACCAGCTAAATATTGTGGGCAAAGGCCAGAGCCCTACTAAAATTTCCACCAGAGTTTGGGAGAAAATCGGAAACTTTGTCAAATTAAAGACCATCTCCTGATACACAGCGTTTCAAGTTACGTAAGTCATAGGAAGTTTGGAAAATAGATGAAGGAAGTGAGGTCCAGGCTTCACCAGTAGAGTACATGTAAGATTGAGTATAGCAGTTAAGTCTGGGGTCAAAGATTTGGACAGAGAAAAGATGAGACTGTGTAGAAAGACATGTCGCACGAGCTCTTCTCATTGGTGGAGGTATGCGACGAGAGAGTTCAGAAAAGCTGTGACTATTGTAATAGCAATAGTATAGAGAAACTGATGCAACAATTCGACGAGCAGAAAGACATGGAGAGAATTACTGAGAGTAGGAGATTTGATAAGACGAAAAGCCCTAGACTCCGCATTCTCAAGAGAACTGTATGAGTGGAACCACCCCAGATGTGTGAGGCATACTCCATACAGGGGCGAAAAACACCTCTTTAAAGAGCAAGTAACTGGGGAGGCGTGAAGAAATTCTGAAGGTGCCTCATAACAACTAACCTCTTTAGAAGCGTATTTAGAAAGAGGAGTAAAGTGATCTTTTCAAGGAAGTTCACGAGTAAAAGAAACACCAAGAATATAGGAGAGATGAAGGTTTAAGCTATGTGTCTTCGAAGAAGATATCATAGTTGTGTGGAAGATTGTCGAGTAGAGAGATGGAGAAATAGAGTTTTGGTGGCATTGAAAACAACTATGTTTTCTCTGCCCTAATTAGAAATGCGAGATAGATCAGAGATCAGTTGCTCCAAGGCCATCTTCCTTGCATATATTAACTGCTGTTGGGAGGTTCGCCTTTCAAATTGAAAAGGGTAATGAAGGGTGGAGTCATCGGCATAAGAATGGATAGGAGATGAAGTAGCAGAGAGAAGGTCATTAATGAAAAGTAGAAAAAGCGTTGAGGGTAGGACAGATCCTTGAGGGACACCACTATTAATATATTTAAAGGATGAACGGTGGCCGTCTACAATTGCTATAGAACGACCAGAAAGGAAATCAGAGAGAATGATATATTTCGAAAGAGGGAAGCAAAAGATTAACCAAAGAGCGGAGGACCTAGAATCAGAGAGAAGGGAAAGATCGCCAGTAGAGCATATTTATGTGCCGTATATATATATATATATATATATATATATATATATATATATATATATATATATATATAATATATATATATATATATATATATATATATATATATATATATATATATATATATATATATATATATATATATATATATATATATATATATATATATATTACTTTTGATTTATTCTTTTCATTTACGGAGTCTGTAAAAGTTATTAAATATCGAGAAGCTTTTTCCATTCGATCAATAAATTCCAATCCTGCCGCTTTGCAAATACTAATGCAGTTGCTGCTCCACGGAGTTGAAAAATTTAGCCTGAAAATTTGGAGATAATGTAGGACTAACTTTTAATCAGTAATTGTCATGTACTGTAGGTTATTTTTGTTTTTGTTTTTTTAATTATACTGATTCCATTTTCACGAAAATGCCATCAACATTCCCAAGTTCGGAGGAAAGGGGGGGGGAGGAAAAATGTTCCTCTGCTATGCATCTACTTTAATATTAATAATAAATTTCTAAAATATATACAATTTTTTATATTTTTTTAAAAGTAAATATTAGCTCAACTCTGCGAACATACCTTGGTCCAATTTCAACTAAAATTTGATTTTTATTTGAAATTTCAGAAGTACAAAACTGAGATTCTTGCGACAGGCCAAATTCATCTTGCCAGGGATCTCCAATTATACGATTTAAAACTTTCAGATCTTCTTCTTCTATATCTCTGTAATTTTTCGAAGAAGTGTAAATAAGCAAAGATTGTAGTTAAATTACGACAGTTTATGAAGCAGGTCTTATTCAGCTCCAGTTATTAATATTAATATTTTTAAAATAATATTAATAATATTAATTAATATTAATAATATTAATTTTTTAAAACGAAATTTTAATTTTATTTGTTTGTCGGAAAAGTTATTAAATTTCACAATTGAAACACAAATATTTAATTTTATAATTAAATACCAATTTTTTATTATTTTATTAAAAAACGGAGGTGAAGCGTATTTTTAAAATAACAAAAACAATAGAATAAACTATTGAAAAAATATATATATATATATAAAGGGCAACTTATTTTAAATTAAGCCCATGTTAATTCCGAAATTAAATATAAAATTATATTCATTGACATACAGACACACATACACGCACGCACGCACGCACGCACGCACGCACACACACACACACACACACACACACACACACACACACACACACACACACACACACACATATATATATATATATATATATATATATATATATATATATATATATATATATATATATATATATATATATATATATATATATATATATATATATATATAAGGGATAGAGTCAAGTATCGGTAAATTTTGTGGTATGAGGTATCGGTGTCGGTAAAAAGCGACCAACACGAAACCAATACCGATACCAAAATCTTGCCATAAAGAAAACTGATAATTTCTGTAGAAGAAAACTCCTCCTTGACTAAAGTTTATGTTACATTTTAAATTTTATTATTATTATCTGAGTAGCAATAAAAGTCGTGTTTCCGCAAGATCGGGTGGGTATATATATATATATATGGAAGAGGATGCTGCTCCCACTGACAGGCTCGTGAGCCTTCCTGGGAGAGGATGTAAGATGTAAGATATATATAATATATATATATATATATATATATATATATATATATATATATATATATATATATATATATATATATATATATTATATATATATATATATATATATAGTTTGAAGACGACGGTAATTTTTGAAGACAGCATCCCTGCGGCAAACAGCACGAGAACAGTCAGTTAAACCAAGGCTAGTAAAGTTTAGTAGAATGGAAAGATTATAAAATGTACGTCTCCATGCCACAGAGAATTACTTCGGTAATACGTTCTGCACGTTTTGAGAAATCCTTCCGCGGGAAATCAAAGGAATATGACCGCAACTCCGAGCAGGTTGCGGTACCGAAATGTCACTATTGTTTCCTCGCAATACGCGGTAGTCTTTCTTGCGAATGCCTTGAAAAGATAGAAGTAGGTACAGAGATAAGATAGCGAACGGAAGAACCTAGAGGAGGATTGAGTTTGACAATATAAGGAGAACGATTAGAAGTTTAAATAAAGGTCGAATGTTTTTTTTATAGATCGCCACCACTCACGGGCAGAGCCCTTTTCAAGGAGGGGGCAAACACAAAATAAAATATATATATATATATATATATATATATATATAATATATATATATATATATATATATATATATATATATATATATATATATATATATATATATATGTAAACTTGCCTTCCTTTTAGTTGAATATAGAAGCATGTTTCAATTGCAATGGTTTTAACATTATTTCCAGACGAGTTCAAAAGTTTCAGTTTTCTTCCAACTTCGACGTTTTCTTCGCCCAATTTTTTGTATATCCTCAAAAGTTGCATTTTTGAAATGCAATTTTTATACGCGGAATCAACTATTAATAAGTTATTTAATTTGCGATTAATTTCCTTTAATAAATTTCGTTATAAATTAAATTGCAGTATCTATTACATTAAATTAAACAAAATAGTAATTAAACCTTCCTTAAAATAGAGTAATTAATTACATTAGTCTACAAGCAAATTGCTTCCTAGACAAATGTAAATTTTGACTGATTTTGGGTCACTGAAAACGAAAATAAATTAAAATTATTCATTTGCTCTTCCTTTCAAGACAAGAGTACTGTATTACTTCAAGTTCAAAAAATGCAGTTCATGTGCATCGCAAAACTCACACTCTTTCAAATTTGTTTCAGATGTTTAAAGATGTTTTTGTATTGTACATTACTCAGTCTTAATAAGTATAAGTGGTACAATGAAATCATTAATTTATTTACATTAACATTTTACCTACTTTTATATAAATATTCTTTACATCAGACTGTTATTAATCCACATAGATTCTTTGTGTATTTAGTTCGTACAGGTCATAAGGAAATATTTTTATTAGGCTTTACAACATTGTATGAAGATTTTTGTGCATCTATAACTCTTACATAACTTATTAAAAAAGAAAAAGGGCGAAATATAAAGCTACCTCCGAGATGCTTCGAGGAGCGGCATCCAACCAAACATTGCTCGTCATCTACCCCATCATCACTTGATGGCTGGCGTCCTCTGATGATGATGGGGCCGCCAAAAATTTGCATCCCACTTGCCCTGGTGCACGGTCTTCTTTTTCATTAATTTCTTCAACATTCGCGGTCATTTTTCTAATTTCTCCTTTGTCGAACACCACTTTTCTTCTTCTTGACCTCATCTCTTGTTCTAAACCAAAACTCAGGTCCTTGAGTGCGCTGACAGCAAACCTTACACTCTTACTTCCTACTATCTCTATCCTCAATTTTCAGCCAAAGGCGGATGTTGCGCATATGTGCGCAACGATGTTTTTTCTCGTGTCTCTAATTTGGAGTCTTCTGATTTCTCCACATCATGACTTAAGATTTCTTTCAATTCTCCAAACTAAGTTTATTTATTTTGTCTATTTATCTCCTAATTCTACTGACTATAAAAAACTTCTTCGACTATTTAAACTCTAAAACCGAGCACATTCGTTCTTCTTCTTCTCCGAAATCGTCTATTTAGGTGTTTCAACATTAACCATCGCCAATGTCTTCAATCTAGTTCTTATGATTCAGACGATGAACTCGCCTGAGACTTTTCTATTCAGAACAACCTTGAGCAATTGGTATAACTACCCCAAACGTACCCCTGAATGTTTTGGTGATGAACCCAACATACTTGATCTTTTCTTTTCTTATCCGTCTCCTTATACTGTTAAACTCTTTCCTCCTCTTTCAACCTTTATCTCTGTCTTTATGTTGTCTGATTTTCCATGGAATGATAATTGTTTTCGGGGAAGGGGCCCCTCGGAATGCGCAGAGCGCATAGCAGGATATTTTCTCCTGCGTGGAGGCGTACATTCCATATTCTTTCCCTTCAACTAAACCTAACAAACCTTGGTTTAACTCTACTTATTTTCGTTGTATTCGCTGCAGGGATGCTGCCTTCAGTGACTACTGACGTCTTCAAACTCCAAAAACTCACGAAACTTATATTTCATCCTGAAATAGTGCAAAATCTATAATTCTTCGTAACTCCAAAAACTCATTTCTCAGTCGTAAATGCAATAATCATTCTAGTACCTCTTCCTCGTTCTCTTTCTGGCATTTTGAGAAGTATGTCAACTTTAACTTTGCCTCTTCCTCTTTCCATTCTCTAGGAACTTCTGAAGGCACAACTGCCGTTTTACCTTCTACTAAAGCTGAACTCTGTATAAGGCTTATGGTCCTAATGGTATTTCTCCTGCGGTTCTCAAAACTTCTGCTTCTGAGCTTGCATCTTGCTTTGGTAAACTATTCTAATTCGACCTTCTCTTCTTGCTGGAAATGTGGGCTCATTCAGCTTGTGCCGAAGAAAGAAGACCCTTCTCAACCCTCTAAATATCGTCCTATTCCATTAACCTCCGTTCTTTCTAAAGTTTTAATATCAATCCTTAACAGGAATATTTGGAAACATTTCAATTCTTCTACTCTTATCTCTGATCGCCAGTATGACTTTTGTAAAAAGCTCTCTACTGGTGATCTACTTTCCCTTCTCTCTGACTCTTGGTCCTCCTCTTTTCGGTGTTTTAGTGAATCTTTCTTTGTGGCGCTAGCGAAAGTTTTCGATAGAGTCTGGCACAAAGCTTTGATTTCCAAACTTATCTCTTTCGGAATATATCCTTCTCTCTGATTTCCTTTCCGGTCGTTCAAAAGCAGCTGTTGTATTCAGCCATATTTAAATATGTTAATAGTGGTGTTCTTCAGAGATCTGTCTCTTCCATATCTCTTTTTCTACTAATCATTAATGACCTCTCCCTTTCTATTACTTCATTACATATCCACTCCTATGCTGAAGAATCCACCATTCGTTGCTCCTTTCAGTTTGAAATACGACTCTCCAAACAGCAGTTAATTAACGCAAGTAGAGTATCCTTGGAGCAATAGGCCTCTGATCTTTCTCGTATTTCAAATAGGGGCAAAGAAAACATGGTCATTTTTAATGCCTCAAAAACGAAGACTCTCCACCTCTCTACTCGTAACAACCTTCCACACAACTCAAACCTTCGTCCGTCCTTAATATTATCTGTGTTTCTTTTTCTTGTGGTCTTTCATGGAAAAATCACTTTACTTCTCTTTCAAAAACTTCTAATAGGTTGGGTGTTTGTGTTTATTGGCGTCTTCGCAATTTCTTCACTCCACCAAGCTGCTTGCTCTTTATTGAGGTGTTGTTCACCCATGTATGGAGTTAGCCTCACACATCTGGGGTTGTACCACTCACACAGCTCTTGGAAAAGGTGGAGTCTAGAGCTTTTCGTCTTATTAACTCTTTCGTTCTCACTAACTCTCTACAATCTCATTTTGCCCGTCGAATTGTTGCTTCATTCTTTTTATACTATCGTTATTACGATAGACACTGCTTTTCTGAACTCTCCAGTCGCATACCTCCTCCACTGAGAAGGGCTAGCGCGACATGCCTTTACACACAGCCTCATCTTTTCTGTCCAACTGTATGACCCCAGATTTAACAGCTATTCTTATTTTTAGACATACTCAACTGGTAAAGTCTGTAACGCATTCCCTTAATTATTTTCAAAACTTCTTTTGACTTACGCACCTTCAAACGCCACGTATCTGAACTTACCGGCTATTAATCAACGACGATGACGATGACAATACCGACATACCTCTACTGTGAACTCTTGGTGGAGTTTGCCTACCAGAGGAGATATATTAAAAAAAAAATGGTGTATCGTAACATGTGTGTGTGTGTCTCTCTCTCTCTCTCTCTCTCTCTCTCTCTCTCTAAATATATATATATATATATATATATATATATATATATATATATATATATATATATATATATATATATATATATATATATATATATATATATATATATATATATATATATATATATATATATATATATATATATATATATGTGCAAATTTGGAAAAAAATAAGAGGATTTATTTTTTCCATAAAATGAAATATTTTTAACCGAAAAATTTTAATTTTTTCTTTCTTTCTTTCTTTATTATTATTATTATTATTATTATTATTATTATTATTATTATTATTATTATTATTATTATTATTATTACATCCTGGATTGATAGATATTGTTAGTGAAAATTTTACAATTTATCATTGTTATTTTCTGCAGAAAAAAATTGTCTATGTGTGTGTGTGTGTGTGTGTGTGTGTGTGTGTGTGTGTGTGTGTGTGTGTGTGTGTTTCTGTTCGTTAGTTCTCTGCCGTTTATTATCAATTTATAAAACGAATTCTCAAAAACTTGAACCTCACGGGCCCAAATTCATGCTTTATAATTTTTGTACTTTTGACGTTTTTCGAACTTAAAACCATATTTATCCCATTTAAAATAAGCAAAAGGAAGATGGTTGATAGCTTTTCGTAATCAGATTTGGTTTTAATAATAATAATAATAATAATGATATTATTATTATTATTATTATTATTATTATTATTATTATTATCATTATCATTATCATTATTATTATTATTATTATTATTATTATTATTATTATTCCATTAAAATAAGCAAAAGGAACATGGTTGATAGCTCTTCGTAATCAGATTTGGTTTTAATAATAATAATAATAATAATAATGATATTATTATTATTATTATTATTATTATTATTATTATTATTATTATTATTATTATTATTATTATTATTATTATTATTAAAATACTGGTTGAATGTTTGTGATTTTTAACAAAAGCAGAACCAAATCGGAAATCCATTATATAAAAACTCTTATACTTCTGACGGAGTCGTAGAGTCAAAAAAAAAAAAAAATAAATTGTTGCACAAGTTTGAGAAAAAAAAAAAAAAATAAACGTAATATAAATAAAATTAAAACAAAAACATTTTAAAATGCTTTTTATTATGAAATTGAGAATAAAATATAAAATGGATAGGAGCCAAAGCTGGATGACTTTAAAATTTGAACTGTAAAGAGCAGAAGAATTTACCTTCTCTGCTGACTTAAAATTTTAGCTAATACGCCAAGATGAGTAATTTGAGTACGATATTTTATATGCGTTTTCGTTCTAAGAATCAAAGTACAGCACATTTCGCAACGGCGTAACACAATTTTTATATACATTCTCTTTAGTTATCAAATTGCGTTCTGGCTATGGTTTAGAGTCTAGACTATATATATATATATATATATATATATATATATATATATATATATATATATATATATATATATATATATATATATATATATATATATATATATATATATATATATATATATATATATATATATATTATGAACTCTGGTTGTAAAATGTCAGTGGGCTACATAGTTTGCACTATAATTGTTTGTGAGCTGTGAGAAAACCCAGTTCACTATTCACAAATGGCCGACATCCCGTTGTATAACTTTTGAAAGTGTGCAAGTCAAAGAATATGGGAAACCAAGAATACATGCAAAAATTGGTATATGAGAATGTGTGGAAAGGTGAGTCACACAAGTTCCTCAAAGATGTTATGACTACAGAGTTCAGAATATCAGTCCACGTTGGCATTGCGATAACATGAGAGTGATGCACCAGTTTGAAGAGCAGAAAGAGACTAGAGAGAGAGAGAGAGAGTCAGTGAAAGCAAGAGTTGATAAGTCGAAAAACTCTAACCTCCACTTTTTCAAGATCTGTATGTGTGAAAGAACTCCAAGTATGAGAAGGGAGAACAATTCCCCTGTACAGGGTAAGCAACTTGAGTGGTGTTAAAGTTTTGAAGGCGCTTCAGGATACCTATCCACTTAGAATCTTGTTTAGAGAGAAAAATAATGTGATTCCTCCAAAGAAAGCCTAATAATATTAGACACAGGAGAAAGTCTGAGTTATGAGTTTTTGAAGATGTTAAAGTTACGTAGAATTATTTTATTGGTAGCTGAAGGAACTGGGTATTTGAGGCATTGAAAACAACCGTGTTTTCTTTTCTTCAACAAGAAATATGAGAAAGATCAGAAGTCAGTTGCTTCAAGTCGCTATTATCATTAAATATTTGCAGTTGAGTGGGACGTCTTTTAAATTGAGAGGAATGAAAAATGGTGGAGCCGTCGGCATGAGAGTGGATGGGGAACGAGGTGATAGAGAAAAGATTATTAATGAAAAAGAGAGAAAAAACTAGGAATTAAACAGAACCCTATCGAACACCATTATTGATTCTTTTTAACTATGATTATTGATTCTTTTTAACTATGAAGGATAGCCGTCTACAACAGGTGTTAAGAGAGAGACGAAAGCAAATTAAAGATGGTCACAGAGAAAGGAGAAGTTTAGAAATCCAAGACTCTATCGAAAGTTTTCAACACGTTTATCGCAATAGCAGGAATTTCACAGAAATACCGAATAGTAGAGGAATAAGAATCCGAGTGAATGGAAAAAAGACAAGAGAATCGATCCCTTTCGGCGGCTATACTGGCGACAAGAAAAAGAATAAAATTATAATATTAGAAAATTTAAGCTCTTTCGAATCTCCCTGTTAAGAAAATTATTTGAAAACATTAGAAATAACGGATGTTAAAGCGATAGGATAATAGTTCTAGGATTGACAAGTGTTTCCTCTTCTTCCGTATTAATTAAATTAGGGAAGGAAAGGTCGATGATGATAAGCAGAGACTCGTCAACTAAGACAGAGTGCAAGTTAAAAACAAATCGTAAAGACAGTAAGAGAAATAGCGTCAAGACTATATCGTTTATTAGTATTACCTATTAGATTTAATGATTGCAGAAAACACATTTTCAGAAGAAATTAAAATACAAGGTATATTTGAGTTTGATGGAGGTTGAGAAGGAGGTCTAATTCCGTAATAGTTTAATTAAGACTAAATTAGAGGCAAATGTTTGAAGGAAGAGTCCAGCTTTAGAAGGTAAGACAGCAGTGGTGGTCTCAGAAAATATACAGGAGAGAAAGAGGAAGAAGCAAAGTTAAAAATTTGCATATTTTCCAAAAATACCAGAAAGAGCTTGGAAAGAAAGACTCGAAAAAATAAAACTAGGTACAGTCGTGAACAGAAGTTCGTTCCTATTAAGCTGGAAATAAATATTTATATAAAATAGGGATCATTTCAGATTCAGCCAATCACAGTTCAATTAAGCCCCGCTCAATGTTTTTATTTTCTTTTTATTCAAACTAGAGCTTTTTTGACATGATTTCCATTTTATATAAATATTTATTTCCAGCCTAATAGGAACGAACTTCTGTTCACGACTGTACAAAGATGAGAAAGTGATCAGAGAAACCCAGATATGGAAAATATTTTAAAGCTTAAGGAGAAGGATTGGAAATTTAGAACAGATCTAATATCTTGGGTTCACCTCCAAGACGATCAGGAATACAAGTAGGCAGCTTCCCTCATCTGCTCAAGGGTATTTGTGTAGAAAAATTGTAGGAGAGCTCACCAACCGAATTTTATGAAAAAAATCTGGGATGATATTGAAACCACCCAAAATTATGATTCAGGAAAAGAAGAAAATTTAAGAGTTTAACTAGTTGTATTTAGAATAGTCAGTAGAGTTAGGAGATAAATAAATAAACAAATGAACTTAGCCGTAGGTCGGCAAAGGAGCCAAACCACACCAAATTAGAAACACGAGAAAAAACAACATCTTTTCCTTCATGTACACAAAATCTTTTATTGGATGAGAACTGAGAACAAAAAGGAATAAAAATTAAAATAGGAGGGTTTGATGTCAAGACCTCCAGACACCGGAGCTTCAGTTAAGAAGAGGTGAGATCTAGATAGATACAAGTGGTCTTTAATGAAGAGGAAAATAATTTCAGAAACTAATGAAGACCATGTACAAGAGCAAACAAAAGGCGAAGTCTCATATATAGATACACTAACTCCATCTCATCAGGGCCACCAACTCCCAAGCGATGATGGGAAATGGTGGACGAGGGGTGTTCTTTGAATGCCACTCCTCTAAACCCATCCAACAACTAGATGCTTCTTTATTTTTAAATGTCAAGATGCTTCTGTGGAGTAGGTATAAAGAAGGTGAGTGTTAGTGGAATTTATGAACATGCACGCTAAGCACTTAAATGTCAAAATTCTCTCTGTATATGAAGTCTAAATGAGAGAATTTTTTGGAAGACGGGAATGCTGAGAAATGTTTTAGCCCAAACTAATAACACATGACGTTTGAAAGCAAGTCGAAAGAAGTGAGAAACATAAGAAAGAGTTCTCATTTGCACACGAGAGGAACATATCGATATTGTATGCGATCAGAGTTCGACTGTAGAAAATGAAAAGAAGAGTCCGATGAGGATAATAATAATAATAATAATAATAATAATAATAATAATAATAATAATAATAATTCAGAAGGGAAGTATCATGGTGGTATAAAGAGAGTACCGTTATAGTGCTCTGTCAATCAAAATGTTGGGAGTGTTAGCAAGAGTGGGTGAATCAATAAGATGAAAAGTCTTCGACCCCATCCTATTCAAAAGGGCTGTGTGAGTGGAATAATCCAAATGTGTGTGTCGATTTCTTTGTACAAGTAAGGTCAACGCCCATTACGAAGTGAACACACACACACACACACACACACACACACACTATATACATATATATATATATATATATATATATATATATATATATATATATATATATATATATATATATATATATATATATATATATATATATATAATATAAAATATCGTGCTTATATTTATGTTAAGCGTTAAAAACCACTAAAACATGCAACTTTTCATCCCGGGAACGTAGGGCCCTATGAGGTCCAGTTTGATAAGACAGACGAGGAGTCTTTTCTAGTCTGCGTTCCTTGAGTTTCAAGGCAGAAACGTTGTCCTTATTATGTTTTTAGTGGTTTATATATATATATATATATATATATATATATATATATATATATATATATATATATATATATATATATATATATATATATATATATATATATATATATATATATATATATATATATATATATATATATATATATATATATTTTTAACAATTTTAATTAAATTCTCTGAAATCTTTAGCCACAAATTTCACTGCACATTAATAACAGCAACAAGAAATAAGAACAATTTTCCTTACAAAAGTCACTACACAACTCCTTGGCCAATATAGCGTAGGCCTAAATAAACTCTCCGACATTCAACAAATACCTATAATGATTAAAATCTATTTATTGTCTTAATTCTTTGCTCAGATCTGAAGAAAGAAAGCGTACACACGAACTAACATAGTTTCAACTAAGAAATACGAAGGAATCGTTTCTTGTTATAAGCTTCTCGATGTTGAAGGTCGCTCGGAGTTTGGTTCACTGACCAATCAGGCTATTTCTTTAAGAATATGAGAGATTTAGAACTAGACATGTGATATTTGTAAATCATTTTTCTGGTAAGTAGTCTATTTTTTAATTAAGTATTTCAAATAGGAGAATATAAGTCATTGCTCTCTCTCTCTCTCTCTCTCTCTCTATATATATATATATATATATATATATATATATATATATATATATATATATATATATATATATATATATATATATATATATATATATATATATATATATATATATATATATATATATATATATATATATTAAACAATCATTGTTATTTATTTCTGTAATGCTAAAAAATATAGTATGAAAATTAATAACAAAATTATGAGAGGGTAATAATTTTCATTTCTCTGTAGATTTCTCTGTTTGTTTGTCTGCTTGTTTATAATTCTTCTGTGTTTGTGTGTTTATTATTAAAGGATTTGTTTATCAGTTGACAATAAAAATAAAGTTTCTTGAAAGATATTATATTGCTATGAATTTTGATTGAACCATTTACTTAAATATTTGTATTAAAATAGCCCCCAAAGTTATCCTAATAATAGGTAATACTACTACTACTACTACTAATAATAATAATAATAATAATAATAATAATAGGTTAACTTTGTAGCCTCGTATATCCATATATCACCAAGCGAAGAAGACTCATAGAATTCAGCACAAAGCTGAAATATTTCATTAAAAATATTTCATTAAAATATAAAATATTTCATTAAAAATATTTCATTAAAATAAAATAAAATATTGTAAAATATTTTATTAAAATATAAAAATATTTCATTAAAAAACTAGAATAAATTAATAAATTTCTCAGTCAAAAATTAACTGTTTTGTTGCTCAAGGAAGAAAATAATTTTCCCTTTTTTTTCGTTTGAAATTTTTTTTTTTTTTATGGGGGGGGAGGGGTTAAATTTAAATAAATAATATTTCTCTTAAAATATATTTGGTAATATATTTAACCACAGAAGAAAATATATAAAGAAGTAAAAACACTAAAATAAACACTTCCAATTATAAGATAAATTCCACATTTTCGTCTGAAACTTTATTTTAATTAAAAAAATATTTTGGAAATATTATTATTG
Organism: Armadillidium nasatum; assembly: GCA_009176605.1. Lineage (NCBI taxonomy): Eukaryota > Metazoa > Arthropoda > Malacostraca > Isopoda > Armadillidiidae > Armadillidium > Armadillidium nasatum. The sequence continues at coordinate 126,247 of SEYY01001861.1, read as the reverse complement.
TGTTAATTCACTATATTTTAATTTTTAATTTTTCAAAGAAATTAGTTTTACACTTGAAAAATTCTGTGAACGTTATTATTAGCTGGTGTTAAGAAATGACGAATGGCAAGAAGTATGTAATTAATTAACAAAATTATCGTTATTTTTACCTGCGATCTTTTCTTCCCATCTTGTCTCCTTTTCTTACTATATATATATATATATATATATATATATATATATATATATATATATATATATATATATATATTATATATATATATATATATATATATATATATATATATATATATATATATATATATATATATATATATATATATATATATATGATTTCCGATTATAAAAATCTCTTATTATATAAAGTTTATATTTAAACATCTGAGTTTACAAATAGTTGCCCTTCGACATAAATGTATTTGAGTTAAGAGTGTAGCATTCCCCTTTTCCCCGTCAAACAGGCAACTTTTTTTTCTCTCTTTCCAGAAAAAGTAAGTGTTTCAAATTGGCATTTCACATTCTTTTTGGCATTTTTGTGCATGTTTACTACACTTTACTTCTTCCTCATTTGTTTTTCTTTCTTCTGACAATAATCAGCGTTGGGATGGGGATATTAACTGTTAAAGACAGATTTTTCCTTCAATCTTTCATTCTATCACTCTAGGGTTAGGACTGCGATGCCTGTAATTTTTTTTTCTTCGGCTTCGTTTTAAAATACTCAGCTCCAACACCGTTGGATGCATTTATTATATCGCAACCATTTAATTTTCAACCCCAAAAAGTGTTTTACTGCAACTGGACATCACCAGAACCTTGTGGTTGCGAATCAACTGCCCCGTTTTAGAGATGATTCAGGGGTTCATTCTGAGTAACCGTCCTCCGATTAATTTGTGTACTAAATAAGGTAATTTGTTAAAGTTTCCAATATTTTATTTTCCTCCTTATTAAGTACTAAGACATATAGATGGTCCTGATGGTAGTTCACTTGCTGTTCTTAAACGTACCAATTCTGAGTTTCGTGAACTTCTATTTGTATCTGGCTATCATCATCACGTACTTCTTCAATTTCAGGAGAGAGTGCGATCATTCCGTCTCAAAAAAAAAATAATATGTCTTCTCACATGAATATATGTTTAATGTCTTCTCATCACTGAAATTTTGTTGAGACATATTTGCCAATTGGCCCAACAAATCGTTAATTCATTTTTTGTAGTTTAGAGGATTGCCAATCTATTTTTAAACCTATTAATAAAGATGTTCAACAAAGTACTATTTTATCATCTGATCTCTTTTACTCTTACCTAATGATTTTTCACTTCCACACTTATTAACTCTTCAGCCATTGATCCTACCTTGCATAACTTTCATTTTAAAACATCTCAGCAGGAAAAAGTAATTTCTAACCATAACTTTAAAATCTAAAACAAACTTCTTCACTCCTGAATACTCACATTTCAGTGTTTGTCAGTTCTCAGGAAGTTTTTCCTTAATTCGTTACCTTTTTTACTGAATGACTGCATACCTATTATTGAACACTTAATTTTTAAACTTCCTAGAGGAGCTTACTCTGAAAATACATGCAGTTTGTTCTTACATTTCGTAACCTTTACATGTATTGGAAAGATCCACACATACTTTCATTTATAAACGAGTGAACTATAAAATTTTAACTTATCAGTTCAGCTCTCTTACAGATTCAATTTTTGTTTGTCAATTCAATATTTACATAGATCTTCTCATTCTGTTGTTATTATAACAGACACCACTCTTCTAAACTTTAACCATCAACTACTTTCTTTGAAGAAAGCTTATGGGATTCATCCTTTACGTATTCTTAACCTTCCTCTGTTCAATTCACGTATTTTCAACTGAAAGGTTATATTTTGGAGTAAATGTATACAAACCGCCACAGCTTAAAAGAATAGTTGACATATTAGGTTGGGAAGCCAACTTTATGGGCATGTCTTAGCATGATTTTTGTGGTAGATCTCAGAAGTTTAAATTTAAATATTATGTAGGAATTTCAATTTCCGGAGAAAGGCGAATATTGAGCAACTAGTAAACCGTATAAATCGACTAGGATTTGATTTAATTTAGGAGTTATATGATTTGTTGGAAAAGGGTGAAAGTGAAGTGTAATCAACAAGAATGTTGCAAAATTATTGCGGAGCGTGACAATGACAAAATTTGCACTTGCGTGGAGAATTTCGAGACATGTAGTAGCCGTGCGTAAGGTTGGCGTGGTCATTGCGAAACACGGACCATCTGTAGAAGGATAATGCTTTAGTTGGAGGATTACTATTCACCGATAACTAATTTTATACATACACTCTTCCTACTCCTTTACCAGAACGAACTGAAATCTTGGCTGAGTGCAGAGAAGGAATGGCAGTTGAGAAATACCGGGAGCAACTGTTGGGAAAAGAAGAAGTCTTTCAGAATTCTTTGTCAGTTGCTTAATTGCCAATGATTCCTCCCTGATAAGGTGCCCAATAGAGCTTAATCTGTTTTCTGTGAGACTGCAGTGGTAAAAAGAGTTGTTGGACAAAGAAGATGACTATATTCTAGAGGTAGAGAACTTTTAGCGCTAACAGAGAGCTGCATGCTGAAGTAAAAATAAATAGGTAAGATTGATCACGGTTTTGGATCAAGATGCGATAAAGGGCTATCTATCAGTATTGCTATCAGTTCTGATAGGAAGATTGAAGCCTTAGGTGAAAAATGTGTAAGAGGTAGTGAAAACGGCAGACTCACTAACACCTTCTCCTGTTTTAGATATTTCTGAATATTGGCATATTTTAGCCGTGGATATAAAAGTGGAACAGAATGAATGTTTTTACTAAAGTTGCAGGGTGACTGAGTTTGGGTAGAAAAAACCAAGCCAAACAAATGGAGGGATCTGGAAGCAGGGAAGTTGTGTAACTTTCGTCACAACCGATGACAACTTTTTGGAAGGGAATATTTAGGAAATTGAGAATTCTTTGAACAGTGTTTTCAAATGACCAATTTGAAGAAATCTGCATTATATTTATGCAAGGTAAGTGACAACGAAAATGGCGAAGGAGTTTGGAAGCAAATTGACTGGTGTACATGATGTCTCCTCTTCTTATGGATAGTGACATTACTTTAGCCTCAGGTTCGAGGCTCACCTTGGATAAGGATAAAAAACTCCAGATGCTATATGGATTGACTCATTTTGGAATGAATCCAAAAAGTGTGGCAGAATTTGATAGTTATAGTTCATATCTGGTTGTATTAAGACGACGTGGAGTTATAAACAGAATTCTCAATTTAGAAGTGAGGTAGCTCAGTCGATTTTCAGGTGCTAAATTATAGAAATTTGGACCAAAAATTTGACCTGTGAATTTTGGATCAATGAATCTTATAAAGTTAGGTTTGGAGGTTAAGCTAACGATTGCCTAGTTTTGTTTTCTCGGAAAGAAAAAGGCTATGGTTTTGGCAAGTGAGTAGTGAAAGACATGGATCCTTGATGGAGGTCTCTCCACTTTGAGATGATTTTTATAGCTAATGGAGTAAATGTATCAGATATGTTAACTTGGCCCTAACTGCATATAAAGACGGTTTTTTGAACATACATCATCTCAGGGATGCTAACGACGACGTCTTTGAAACTAGGGTAATCCAACAAAAAAGGTCTTGTAAGTTTCGCAAGGTTTTGGATACTTTCGACCGGAAAGTATCCAAAACCTTGCAGAAACTTACAAGACCTTTTTTTGCTGGGAAATAATAATACACTTAGAGTACTTCCCTGCCGACTGAAATTGGCGGAGAGAATTGCTGACCTAGTTGGAACTTTTTAATATAATTTGTTGAATGAGAAGAGGCAGCTGTTCGCGAACACAGATAGTGGGAAGTTTTCGAAGAACTCAAATTATTCATATGTTGTCAGTTTACTCAAAATCAAAAAACCCCTTTGAGAAGGCTTCTCAGGAGTCCTGGTATATTCTTTATATATTTTTAATAAAAGCCGAAACAGAAGTTAGTAAAAGCATTTCGACTCCCCAGATCTTGAGGAGGAATTTGTTATCATTTTCTTCATTAATTTACAAGTGTTGCAGATCATCGAGATCGGTCTTTGGTTATTAACTATATTCGGATAAGTAATAACCAAGTCTTTCAGGCTTGAGGAAAGGAATAACATAAGCTGTTGTCCATGAAGCTGTAAGCTATTTTCAGCCTTGATTCTGTTATAAAGGTCGAACAAGTCGGAAATGTAGATATTTGGATTACATAAGAGATGCTATCTGGTTCGTTTTTTTTTTTTTTTTTTTTTATATTGGATAAGTAATAACCAAGTCTTTCAAGGCTTGAAAGTATCCAAAACCTTGCAGAAACTTACAAGACCTTTTTTTGCTGGGAAATAATAATACACTTAGAGTACTTCCCTGCCGACTGAAATTGGCGGAGAGAATTGCTGACCTAGTTGGAACTTTTTAATATAATTTGTTGAATGAGAAGAGGCAGCTGTTCGCGAACACAGATAGTGGGAAGTTTTAGAAGAACTCAAATTATTCATATGTTGTCAGTTTACTGAAAATCAAAAAACCCCTTTGAGAAGGCTTCTCAGGAGTCCTGGTATATTCTTTATATATTTTTAATAAAAGCCGAAACAGAAGTTAGTAAAAGCATTTCGACTCCCCAGATCTTGAGGAGGAATTTGTTATCATTTTCTTCATTAATTTACAAGTGTTGCAGATCATCGAGATCGGTCTTTGGTTATTAACTATATTCGGATAAGTAATAACCAAGTCTTTCAGGCTTGAGGAAAGGAATAACATAAGCTGTTGTCCATGAAGCTGTAAGCTATTTTCAGCCTTGATTCTGTTATAAAGGTCGAACAAGTCCGGAAATGTAGATATTTGGATTACATAAGAGATGCTATCTGGTTCGTTTTTTTTTTTTTTTTTTACTAAAAAGTTCACATCTCACGGGCATTGATCTATTCTAGGAGAGGAACTTTTCTAGGTAGTATATACCTAGGATCCCCAAGTGGGATCGAACCGGCGCCCTCAAGCACGTGAGTCAATCACTTTACCGTTTGAGCCACGGTAAACTTCGTCTTTATAGTTCGCCAGTTTTGTTCCATATTAGTTGAATGTAAAAAGACTCTTCAAGGTGTGGTCTTTCCCATTCTTGGTTAAAATATCTGTTCGGTTTCATTTATTGAACTCATTATAAGGGAAAGAATTGTAATGACTGGCAAAACCTAATTCGTTTGTGACTGCTTCTAGAGCGAAGAAGGTTTTTGATAATGTAAGTGCAGTACTAGAAGGTCATATTTATTCGTATATATTAATAGCAAATTTTTTTTATTATCTTTTCATTACACAATTTCATTTATTTATTTAAAGCAGAATATATCAAATTTTTCACTTAGGTCTTTTGTTTCCTGGCTGATATACGTTGTTCATCCAGATACGGTTTAAAAAGATGGAAAGCATTGCCCCTTATATATTTTTTTCCTTTTTTTGTGAGCAGATCTTTCAAATTCTGGTTGAAGGTTTTAATTCTGGTTTAGGACTCACTTCAACTATCTCCCATTGATCTAAGAATAGGTAAATAAGAAAGTAATCTCTGTACAAACTTGATAAGTATTAATCTTTTTCTCTAAGAATGAATTCAAAATCTTTGACCTTTGACAATATTGATTCTTCCTCTAGTGAGTCTTATGTAGTACGGTATTACCTAATCCTTCTACACCAAATGTTGAAAGTGAAAAACGAAGCATATACAAGAATGAAAGAAAATTCTTTATTAAAACAAAACATTTGTTAACATTTATTTATAAATGACTGATAAAAATTTAATAAATTACAATTAGAAAAAAAACTATTAAATATAATCATACATAGTATGTACAAAAAAAAAAAGTTGCAACAACAATAATAATAATAATAATAATAAAAATAATAAAATAATAATAATAATAATAAAATGTACTTTTGTATTAAGATTGAATACTTTTAGTATTAACTAATTTCGTAATTATAAATAATAATAATAATAATAATAATATAATAATAATAATAATAATATTAATTAATTTATTTTTGATTTAAAATTACATATTTTTATACTACTGAATTAATAGTAAAAATAATAATAATAATAATAATAATAATAATAATAATAATAATAATAATAATAATAATAATAATAATAATAAATAAAAACTTCGAATTAAAATATATATATATATATATTTATCATTCACACATGAGATGAAAATTTCACTTTCAAAAGAGAGAACAAATTGGGGAACTTCATTAATGATTCAAATATTTCTCCACATAAGAAATACTTTAAATTCTCTTTCACTTCCTTCCATTTTGTTCTTACAATTTTTTCCTTTGCTCCGTTTTTTTTATTTTTTATTTTTTTTTATGTCGTTGGAGTTACGAGTATGAAAGAGTTTATAGTCACCGCAAATCTAAATGAAATTGTTTAACTGTTATGAGTTCTTTGAAAATATTAGTGTTACTCTTTTTTTGTAATCGTTGTCCAATTCTTTTGAGTATTTTTAATTTGTTTCTATATTTCTATCTTTCTTATTCCTACTTTTGTTATAAATTAGATTTTATCTTTCCGCTCTCTATCTGTTTTTTGGTTCAGTTTATTTCTGCTTCGTATTGTTATTCATTTTTCTTTCAGTGTCAGAGCAACAGTTCCAGTTTACAGATAATGAGTACAGATAAGATATGAATACAGATAAAATATGAATACATATATTTACCGTTTAAAATACCCTTATTCATGAACAATACTCCTTACTGAATATTTTCACCTTGTCTTCAGTTTTTCGGTTATCCTTCGATAATATTTTTTATCTATTTCTTTCACACCCTCTTTCAGTAAAAGGTCCTATTTAACATTTCAAACAATTGCACCTCATTTGTATATTTTACCTTTGAATTTATAGGTTCTTCATCACGTGATTTATATATACACTAAACTATGGAATCCAAATACTTAAAAGTTCCTCTAGTAAGTTTAACATTTCCTCATCTTATCCATAACTTACATTTCATTCTATTATAATAATAATAATAATAATAATAATAATAATAATAATAATAATAATAATAATAATAATAATAATAATAATAATAATAATAATAATAATAATAATAATAATAATAATAATAATAATAATAATAATAATAATAATAATAATAATAATAATAATAATAATAATAATAATAATAATAATAATAATAATAATAATAATAATAATAATAATAATAATAATAATATAATAATAATAATTTCGTATCTTATCTATAACTTACTTCATACTATAATAATAGTAATAATAATAATAATAATAATAATAATAATAATAATAATAATAATAATAATAATAATAATAATAATAATAATAATTAATAATATTTCGTATCTTATCCATAACTTACATTTCATACTATAATAATAATAAAAAGTAATAATTTCGTATCATCGATAACTTACATTTAATCTATAATAATAATAATAATAATAATAATAATAATAATAATAATAATAATAATAATAATAATAAATCTTTTACAATGGAATGTGAGACTATAAAATTTTGAACTTTTAAAAACATAATTATTTTTAAAATTTAAAAAACACATTATATCTATATAGCGAAAAAACTTTTAAGTTATAAGGCAGACATTCAACTTTTTGATAATTTTATAACAAAAAACATTAATAAATTTCTAAACAATAAATTTTTTGTTTTGTTGTTATTTTTATTATAAATTTTAATTTGCAAAAGAGTGTAACAATTTTGTACAATATTATTGATAAAATAGAATTTTAGTAAAAATATATATAAAATTTTGTGAAAGGCAGACAGGAGAATTTTTCTTTTTAAAGGCTTATTCGAAATTATTATTTATTTATTCATTTAATTTTTATTTATTTTATTACATTATTTGATTGCCATTTAACAGTAAGGAAATATTTATAAATAAATTCGATAGAATTAAAATATTTCCTTAATTTTAAGATAATGTGAACTATAAATTCTTAATGGGACAAAGGCTTATCAATCCCAGGTCTCCAGATCCATGGAACCTAATCTTATTCTGTAGTTGAATCTGCAGCAAATTCAGCCAAAATATCAACATCAGAGTCTCAGAATCTAACCTTACTCTGTAGTTCAACTGCAGCAAATTCATTTACAGCAGTATATCTAAAATTAAAGAACACCAGAAAATTACTCTAAAGTTCAATCTGCAGTAAATTCTTTTTTAGCAGTATATCTAAAATTAAAGAACTTTACTCTGCAGATCAATCTGCAGAAAATTCTCTTTTAGCGGTATATCCAAAATATCACTTTAGAATCTCAACCTAACTGTACTCTGCAGTTCAATCTGCAGAAAATTCTTTTCATTAGCAGTATAGCTAAAATGTCGACCCCAGAACACCAGGATCTAACCTTACTGTGTAGTTAAATCTGCAAAAATTTCAACAGGATAACTAAAATGTATCTTGTAATTATTATTATTAAATCGTATATCCTTTCATAAGAAGAAAATTCAACAAATCCAACATTGTTCAATTTAATATCAATTGAAACATGAAATAAATGTAGCCACTACGTTATATATAAGAATATGCTAGAGTTATTTCGAATAAGATTAATATATCCGGATAACATAGTTTTATATATAACTATATATATATATATATATATATATATATATATATATATATATATATATATATATATATATATATATATATATATATATATATATATATATATATATATATATATATATATATATATATAATATTAAGTATAAATCTTGCTTCTCATTCTTATTAGTGAAACGTAAGACCACAGAACATCAACAGTATAGGTATTCTAAAATTGCATATCATGATATAAGTAAATTGAAAGTTCTAATTCTAAGAAAACACTAATAAATTATGGTATTTTCACCGAATTTCAATCTCAGGTACAATATGTAGGTCAAAAGTCTTAGAAAAAAAAAAAAGTAAGAGAAGGATATCGAAGGGCAAATTCTTTTATTTAAATATCCTACAAAAAAAAAAAAAAAAAAAAAAAAAAAAAAAAAAAAAAAAAAAAAAAAAAAAGGTTTTAGACACTTGAAAACCAAGAAAGAATTTTAGGTTGGAAGACTAGTTTGAAATAGGGAAGACATAGACAAAACCTCTCCAATTTTTATAGTCATTAAAAATAAAAATTTAAAATTAAAAAAAAAAAAAAAAATGTTACATTTAAGAAATATTTAAAAATTATTATTTCAATAAAAATTATAAAAATTACAATCATATATCCATTAAGTACCATTTTAACGTAATAAATGATTCGGAAGTACCAAACGAAAAGTATTATAAATAAAACTAGAAATAAACTTCCATTATCATTTACGGACAAAATCTCCAAACAATTTCCAAACTTCCCAAAAGAAATCTCTTAAAAACACATCAAATTTAACCAATAGAAATCGCAGGAGATAATGAATCATAAATAAATATCTCAAAGACACAAGACATAAATTTTTGTTTACTGGAATGACTTCTGGAAATTCAAGGCTAAATATTTGTAGGATAGGGATAAGATTTTTCCTAATTGCATTACACAGCTATAAAACTATGAATAATTCTAGAAATAGTCAGGTAATTCATTTATATATATATATATATATATATATATATATATATATATATATATATATATATATATATATATATATATATATATATATATATATATATATATATATATATATATATATATATATATATATATTATATAATATATAATCGGCAAAAAATAAAAAAAATATTAATATTATAATATATATATATATATATATATATATATATATATATATATATATATATATATATATATATATATATATATATATATATATATATATATATATATATATATATATATATATATATATATATATATATATATATATATATATATATATATATATATATATATATATATATATATATATATATATATTGGCCTAAGTATCTGGCAATCTTAGAGTTGGCCTTGTTCGAGATCAACTTTAACCTATTACCCTGTTGATGTAACTTCTTCAGCCATAGGCTGAGAAAAGGAAATAAATTAAAAGCCACCTTCTGCATTGTAAATTCTGTCCTGAAAGAAACTGGAGACCTCACCACGTAGTATTAAAAAAAAATCTATAAAATGTTGCCAAAAAAAAAATGACAATAATGATGTTAAAGAAAGGTCTACCGAAAATAGTTCAACTTTTTTCACCTAGTTGAAGTGCAACAGGCAATGTTTGACAGCTATCAATAAAGATACCGTTGCTCCATTCTAAATTATCATTGAAAGGGAGAACGTTACATCAGATTGGAAAGCTTCAAATAGTGTCGAGAGAGAGATGAACGCGAATGAATAAGTTAGGTCCGAGTGAAATGAGATGCCATGAGTGACATGAAAGCAAATAAACGATGAATAGAAGAAATGATATAGTATGCTGGAGGGGAAAATGCTAAAAAGGGTGAGTATATAAAGTAAAAGTCGTACAGGTGTATGCTTATATACTAGTCAGTTTCTAACCGGGAAAGAAGAGAAGTGAAAACCACTTTAGCATTTGCATAATTCAAGGTTACTCTTCTATAATACAACATGGTGAAGGAAAAGTGAATACATTTTAAAAGGAACTAAATTGATATATGCAGCAATGTAAAATCCAAGTATTAGTTTTTGCTATGGGGGAAATGGGATGGCTGGATAATATAGACAGATGATGTACGAAGCTTCAAGAGACTGGGAATCAAGAATGACAGGAGAAGAGAAGTGGATAAAATGATATACTGAGAATGGGGTGAAAATCGAGAAATTTTTTTTTAAACGCCATACAAGACATCTTTGTAAACTGAAGAACCCTGAAGGTAGGAACCGGTTTCATATAAACAACATATTGTACGTATAAAACTTTTCAGAAATGCTTTGTGGCACGATAAACGTAATCTAAAGCAGATGGCTATAGTTATACAGATTTGTCTCTGTGATCGCAACTATTAAGTTGAAACTGAAAGGATTCTTAAAAGAAATATATGCCAAAGCGATATCTAGTGTTGCTAGATAAAGATAAACATAAAATGTAGATAAAATGTTGTAGTGAAAAAAACAAATTTGAATATATATATATATATATATATATATATATATATATATATATATATATATATATATATATATATATATATATATATATATATATATATATATATATATATATATATATATATATATATATATATATATATATATATATATATATATATAGTGATGAAAATATTAAAGGACCCCCAAAAAAAATTTTTTTTTATAAAGTAAAAAAAAAATTTTTTTAAAGGCTATAGTTAACAAAAAATATTCACATGATGAATAAAAGAAGAAAGTTGAAGTTAAACTGAAAGGTACAAAAGATTGCAATAATTGACGCCCAAATATTGTATTGAGACTAAGTAAGCATGAGTGAAAAAAACGGATATTTAGATAAATAAAATATGTTAGGAAGAGTTCAGAAATAATCTTAAAAAGGAAAAAAAAATTTGAAGTTACAACTGAATGGAAAAAGAAAGGTAACAAAAAGGAAAGATGGAACAGTGATAATCAGGAAGGAGGAATTTTTGGTGAGATGTAATGAATGCATTTGAAAATTATTTCTGATAATATAGGACAGAAACAAGCGACGAATGTAGAAGAAAATGCTGCTATTATTGAGATGAAACCCGAAAATGCAGTAGAAATGTTGAAGAATCTAAGGGAATTTAATTTTGAAAAGGTAACGGCTTTTGAGATCTTTGAAGTAATCGAACAAATGTGATTCTTTTTTCCATTGCTGCACAGAATGTACATGGAGCGTTAACTTATGATAAACGCCATACATTTAACATCATGAACCATGTAAAAAAAGATCTTTCAAAGAGTAGTTTGGCAAGAATAAGGAATAAAGTTGGATCTCAAATTTTTAAAGAACATTATGGGTTTATTAAATGAAAAGACATGGTGAATGCTGTTCTCGTGCTAAGAATGTTGTCAGAGGAAATTGACGGAAACTGAATGAAACAGTTTTCTTAAGTTGTTGGCCACGAAAAGCTTTAGACAGCACAAAAAATCTAAGATATGACGATGAATATAGAGTCTTGAAACAGATGGGAGGGTTTTGAGAGTAATTAAGAACAGATACTGGGAGATAGAATTCAGCTGTTACAATAAATTTTGAAATAGATTGCAAATTGTATTGAAAGAGGTGTCTGGTAAAAACTGTGTCATGTTACCACATTTTTTGAATGTCTATAATGGGATTCTGTGAGAGAAGTTTAGTCACTTGGAGTGAATAACAAGGTGTAGACGAGATATTTATAGCTTTAGATATGCTAATAATTTTGTACTCGTGACCAATTCGATGTTTACTGAATGCACTAGCTGAAATACTGCAAAAAATTATGAAATAAAAGTTAATATCAAAACTGAAGTTCTTCTAGCAATGCTAAACAGAATCTGAAGCCCTAGAGTTAGCACTAAGGTAGACGGAAACTTGGCTAAACATTTCGACAAGTTAACTCACCATGAAGGCTAATTAACTGGAATGCCTTGAATAAGTTAAATAATTTGTTTACAAACTGCAATATTTAAATACAAGCAAAAGGTTCGCTAAATGTTATATGTAGTCAACGCTATTTTTTAGATAAGAAACAAAAGACTTTAAACATAGCAGATAAAAGGAGGATACAGGTAGCTGAAATGTAGTTCTGGAGAAGATTTTCTGATCGCTTTGTGAACCGAAATAGTAACAAATGAGCAGATACTAAGAAGAAAGAACATTATCACGGATTATAATTTACCAGATAAAAGAAAAATGGCTCCTCTTTCTGGAACATCAAAAAAAACAACTAGATAATTTATGCCTCATCAGAGTTATTTTACTACGATGTCCGCCAAAGAGAAGATCTTAGATAATTTCCATGGATGGGTTGGTAAAGGAAAGAAGGAAAGCTAAAAGTAGAATAAATGTAAGAAAAAGAAAACAATGACGTTCATTATTTGCCAACGTCTAAGTAGATACAGCACTTCAATAATAATAATAATAATAATAATAATAATAATAATAATAATAATAATAATAATAATAATAATAATAATAATAATAATAATAATAATTAATATATATATATATATATATATATATATATATATATATATATATATATATATATATATATATATATATATATATATATATATATATATATATATATATATATATATATATAATTTTCACAGAAAATACCGTACTAAACTAATATAAAAATCTTCAAATAATGAGTTTCTTCTTGAATATTAAAAATTAGGAAAATGTCATACAAATGTGTAATAATAATATTTTGGTCAATTAATAATAACTCGAGTAAACTGTTGAACAAAAATAATAATAATAATAATAATAATAATAATAATAATAATAATAGCAAAAATGCTTAATAACAATATAATAATAATAATAAAATAAATATATATAATATATATATATATATATATATATATATATATATATATATATATATATATATATATATATATATATATATATATATATATATATATATATATATATATATATATATATATATATATATATATATTTTGTCCAGGGAGGATATCTCAACATAAATGTAAATAACATCATGAGTCATTGTTGCAAGAAATTCGTGTGAAAATGTGTGTTTTCTAAGATGTTTTTCAACCTTTGTGTAACGGTGACATCGTACGTCAATTAGCAAATGAACTTGTGTCCTTTAAAACAAAATAATGAATTAAAAAAAAAATAATAATAATAATTTGTATCTATAATAATACAACTCCATTTTAAGCTCTCACTATAGTTATAATACAACTTGTTTTTATTTGAAAACATTTCCTCTTCAGATGTTAAATTAGTTTCCTTGTAAATTGTAATAGTCGAGACATCCCTAACAAGTTAACTCGATGCGACATCTTGGTGGAAAACTACATTATACCAACAATTTTCCAAGATAGTGTGATAAGAAGGTACATTTGAAATAGCAATAATAATGATACAGTTGATAGAGTGATGAGAAGGTATATTTGAAGTAGCAATAATAATGACACAGTCATATCAACTATAAATCTCTGAACCGATTTGGAACATTTGGAAATAAATGCCAAAAAAAAATTCCACAGTTAATTGTGAACTGTAACAAATAAGGTATTTAAATGCTTACTCTTAAATCAAATCAATATACTATGTGTATTATTACTTTAACTGAAAATGTAAATTTGTATCACTCTTTCTTGGAAACAGTTGGAATAAAACATCTTTCTCCTTAAAATGACCCATGTTGTCATTTAAATTAATGTAATTCATGGCATAAAAATTATATTTTAAAATAACATCAGTTATTCTAATTACTTATATTTTACAGTTTATTTGAAGCAAACTAATTCACTTAAGAGTATGAAAAGTTGAAAGATTAAAAATGCAAACATGCATTTTAATGTCCAGGGTCTGACCACCTTCTCTTTCTTCCAGACTTTTTGTTATGGGAATCTTTAACAAACCTCTGGTAGTCTGAAGTTTTCGATTTCGATCGCTGAAGTTTGACTGTTGATTTGTTTTGGTTTTTTGACTTCTCTCTTGGCGAGAATGGCTTGTCTTTCGAGTATTGGATGGAATGACTTGAACTTCCTGGAATGGACTTGTTTTGAGTTGTACTGACGTTTGTAGAGGGAGTTCGGACGGAAGGAAGTGACGATATTGCTTGAGAAGGGTCTTCGGTTATTGATGGGTAAGAAAGCGTAGATAACTGAGTACTAATAACTGAAGTACAAGTGGAAGGTGAAGAACAAGAAGTGGAGGGCAAAGCGGAAGAAGAAGGCACAGGCGACGAAGTGGATAAGGTAGAAAAATTCTTTGGAGGCGTTTTAGGTGGAGGCATTTCTGTACTTCCAGATTGTATTTCTGGTCGGTCGGTGCTCGGTGTCTTCTTCCTCAGAGAGACACAAATGTCGCCCAATTGTAACTGTCTTACTTTTAGATCATATTTGAGCATTGTACTTTCAGGATTGCAGGAAGACCAACCCTTGTGGAAGACGAAGAATGGGTGGTCATTTGAAGCTTCAACAGGAATCTGAAAGCAAATAATAATAATAATAATAATAATAAAAATGATTTTTAGTTATTGTTATGTGCCTACATCTCAGAAGACAGAATCGGAGACTAATCAAACATTAAATAATACATAAATAATACAAATCGATTATATTATTATATATATATATATATATATATATATATATATATATATATATATATATATATATATATATATATATATATATATATATATATATATATATATATAATATATATATATATATATATATATATATATATATATATATATATATATATATATATATATATATATATATATATATATATATATATATATATATATATATATATATATATATATATATATATATATATATATATATATATATATATATATATATATATATATTTTAGTGATAGAACGATTAAGAATTTTTGATGACGATGACGATGCACTGAAAAAGTATATTTTAAAATTTTAACTATTTTATTAAATTTAAAAATTTTATAATAATGAAGAATTAAATTGTTTTTTCTTTATTTTTATTCAAATGTTTAAATATTTTAATTAATTGTATAATACAGGGTGTCCCACTCGCTCTTGGCCCCAGATATTCTTTTATAGACATCAAAACAGTGGTTATATAAGTTAATAAAATCTGCCACGAGGAAACCTTGGTGTGTGAGAATCGTGCTGACATCACAACAAGTGTTGGAAGTGATTCCTATTAGCATCAAGACATGCCTACAAAAGCTTTTATATGTTACGGAAGGTTGCTGCCATTATATTGGGAGTTACTCCGTCAATTGCCTGACGAATGCTGTCTTTCAGTTCCATATGAGAGTACGTGGCTTGTTGCGATATACTTTTCGTTTCAGCATGCCCCACCAGAAGAAATTTGGCGGGTAAGGTCAAGTGACCTTGGTGATCAAAGTCCCTTAGAAATTACCCATCTTTAAAGAGGGACTCAATGTTGTACGTGCTGATGTTGGACGTGTGGAAAGTAACGCCATCCTGCTGAATTAGCCAGAACGGAATCCTCGTTATACAAATAATTTACGAACTCACTGAAGATGTTCATATGCAAATTTTATTAACTTACGACCAGTACTTTGATATCTTTTAAAGTGCATATCTGGGGCCGAGAGAGAGTGGGACACCCTGTAGTATCTTCAAAACATAGACTTTAAAATTTTTAATATGTGAGAAAGTGGACAGACATGCAAAATTCTATTACTTTAAATTTAGAGCTCTTACATTGTGATGCAGAAATAATTTTTTTCTCCAGTTTCTCGAGAAATTCTATTTCGTCTTGGAATGTATATTTCACTCCCACTACTAAGCAGCCTTTCATTCTCAAAACGAAGAGGGTGGGAAAGATATATTTATAAACCAATATATGTAAATTAATCGGCAAAATAATCGTCAGAAAACTGACGATGACGATGACAATTAAGAAAAAAAATATGCCGATGACGAAGACAATTAATCGTCCCACCACTAAAGTATTAAAAAAAAAAAAATTTGTGTATATATATATATATATATATATATATATATATATATATATAATATATATATATATATATATATATATATATATATATATATATATATATATATATATATATATATATATATATATATATATATATATATATATATATATATATATATATATATATATATATATATATATATATATATATATATATATATATATATAATTACCTCTTTGTTGGTGGAAGGAAACCGAAAAGTGATTACTGAAGTAAAGTTTTCTGCATCTGATGTAATAGCACCAACAGTCGATGGGTCCAAAATGAGATCTGAAGCCTCATTTGCCGCGTCGATAAAATCTGAAGTTCTGAGATCCTCAACTCGGCATATTTTTTTGCCAAGAGTAATTAGAGAGCCTTTACTGAAGTGGGAATGAAATGGAGTATTAGAGGATTGTGAATGACTTGCTGGGGGGTTGAGAACGTTAGGAGAAACATCACTTGATGCAGGTTGGGGAATGAGGGTTCTTCTAGAAGTGGAGGGATAAGATTTTAATGCTGTAGGAGACTTCGATGTAGGTGGCAAAGGAGATGATGGTGGGGGTAAGTAAAGAGGTCGCTTCTTTGTATTTGGTTCCCCAGCATGATCTTTTGGAGAAAGGTTTAAATTTACTGGAGAAATTTTCTGATGCGCAGAGCGTACAGGAAATTTTTCTTTATGTGATGGTATTGTATTCTGACTTCTAAAATCCATAGGGTATCCTCTGTACATTGAAGAGCTCCCTGGAGTTGCTGGACGAGGTGTCAATGTTTGCATATTCGCTGCACTGTCAGGGATTTCTGACCTCGCTCGAGAATCAATTAAAATTGAAGGGGGAGTTGGGGATGGGTGTCCAGATGAATGAGAGTAATCGTGGACATATGGCAATTGTGATGGATACTGAGCTGAATAAAGATGAGTACTAGGTGGTATATTATGAAAGTGATGATAATATTCAGCAACTGAAGAGCCTGCAGTTGACGAAAATGAAAGAGGTGTCATTCTCGCTACGTCAGTAAGCCACGGAGCAGTAAACGGTTGAGGCGAACTCATAGAAACAGTAGTAGAAACAGGTTGGGGAAGATTACTCGTGACTAAAGAATGAGTATGTGACGGAGTATGTAAAAGAGCCTCATCTTTCTGAGGTAAAAAGGTTTTAATGTTTTCGGTTGTAGGGGACTGTCGAGGCAGGCCTCTTGCATTGAAGTTTGAGTTATCAACTTTGTAATGAGGAGGCATTTCTGGTACTTCGACAATTGGCGAAAGATTCACAGTAGCAGTTTGAAGACGCCTTCCTTCGCCCATCTGTTGTTGGACATGGGTAGCGCCCAATATCATTTCACCTGTAATAAAAATAATAATAATAATAAATAGGAAAGATCATACGTTTTACGATTTCATATAAGACGTATGTATTGTGAAACGAAAAGAATAATAAATTATATTTCTAAAATTTAAAAAAAAAAATTTATTTGTTTATGCAAAATAAAATGCGATTGTGGTGCATACGTGCTCAACTATGTCATTTGTTTTAGTGTTTCTAATTTGGAACCTTTACAATTTTCCACTTTGTTGTTTTAGTCTCACTTGCCGATAAGACTAAATTCATTTGTTCTGTTTATTTATCTTCTAACTCTATTGATTATTCGACTACTTAATCTCCAAAACAGAGTACATTCTCTCTTCCCCTTTTTCTGAAATCATCATTTTAAATAATATCAATGTCCACCAAGGCCAATGGCTTTCTTCTAGTTCTCAAGATACAACTGGTGAACCATTTCTCTATTTAAAATAACCATGAGCAGATGCTGCTGCGCCTTACTCATACCCCTGATCGCCTTGGAGATGAATCCAACATTCTAGACATTTTTCAAACTTCTAATTTTTCTCCTTATGTTGTTAAATTTTCCAACCTCTGGATTCCTCACATCACCTTATATCTGTATCCTCTTCTATGTCTTTAAGTCCTTAACAAGAAAGACCCTCTCCAACTGCGAGAAAAAGTATTTATTTTTTTTTTTTTTGCATTTCTTGCCATAAATTGGTTGGACTTAAGGTCGTAATTTTTTTAAATTTCCAATGCGATGATTATTTCACAGGCTTGAGGAATTCCTTGGGTGAGCTGAACGCATAGCCAAGGTGATTCTCTCCGGCATGGAGGCTAACATTCCATATTCTTTCCCTTCAACTAAGCAATCTTTGGAGGGATAATGCCTCCAGGGATTACCGTCTTCTTCAAACTCCATAAACTCAGCAACTTATATTTCATTCCGGAATCGTACAAAATCAAACCAAAACTAAAATCTCTTTTTCCACAGAGAGTGCAATAACATATCTGGTTCTTCTTCTCGTGGTCTTCTTGCATTTTACACAAATGTCAAGTTTTCTTCCTTTTTCTCTCCTCTTGTTTCTTCAGCAGGCAAAATTGCCGTTTTGCCTTCTTCGAAAATTGAACTTTTCGCTCAAATTTTTGTCTTCAGTTCCTTAAATCCTCCTCCAACTCTCCTAATATTGTAATTTTTCCTAAAGTGTAATTTCTGCTCTCTCTCCGACCTTAACAATAAGAAGGCGTACGGTCCCAATGGTATCTCTCCTGCAGTTCTCAAAATTTGTGCTTCTGAACTTGACCCTTGCCTTGATAAACTATTTCGTCTATGCCTTCCTGCTTCGACCTTTTCCATCTTCCTGGAGACATGTGCTCATTCAGCCTGTGCTGAAGAAGGGAAACCACTCTCCACCTTTTAACTATCGTCCTATTTCTTTAACATAAGTTCTTTCTAAAGTTTTCAAATCTATCCTTATCAGGAAGATTTGGAAACATCTTAATTCGTCTAATATAATCTCTGATCGACAGTATTTCTTTCGTAAATAGCGTTCCATTTGTGATCCTTCCCTCCTCTCTGACCCTTGGTCGGTATTATGGTGAACTTCAATAGTATGGCGCAAAGCTTTGATTTCTAAATTTCCCTCTATCGGAATTTATCCTTCTCTCTGATTTCCTTTCCGGTCGCTCTATAGGAGCTGTTGTAGACAGGCACCGTTCTTCCTTTACATCTATTAATAGAGGTGGCCCTCAGAGATCTGTCCAATATGCAACACTATTTCTATTTTTCATTAATGATATTCTCTCTTTTACTTCATATTCTATCCACTAATATGCCGATGACTCTACCATTCATTTTTCCTTTCAGTTTGAAAGACACCCCCTGCAGTCAATTGACACAATGAGGGTAGTCTTGGAGCAGTTAGCATCTTATTTTTTGTATTTCAAATTGAGGCAGAGAAAACATGGTCGTTTTCAATGCCTCAAAAAACTCAATTGCTCCATCTCTCTACTCGACGCATCCTTCCACACCTATGAAATCTTCTTCGAAAACACACAACTCAAACTTTCTCGGTGTTTCTTTTTTCACGCGATCTTTCTTGGAAGGATCACATTACTTCTCTTTCTAAACAAGCTTTGAAGAGGTTAGATGTTTTGAGGCACCTTCGGAATTACTTCACGCCGCTCCAATCACTTGCACCTCTGCGCTGAGTTGTTAAAATACTATTCAGTTATTACGCTGATCCCAAAGAGAACTGACTAAACTTCGGATAACATAAGATATGTAATGTTCTATTAGTTTAGAAAAGGCAATAATATTTGGTGTGATTTTGGGGTAGACTATAAGTGAAGTAAATTGTTATAAATAGCTTGAAGGGCTTAGGAAAAGCGATTTCATCTTAAGATGAATCACGAACAGACCGTCCTACTGAGTTTAACGGTGTTGAATCACTTTTATCTGGTCAGAAATAGAGCGGCTATGGGTGGAAAAAGTGTCTAAACGTGCAAAATGAATTCCTGCAATTTGGCAAGTCAACAGTAAAATCTCTATAACTGTTCAATTCTCCTGACTTTGTTACTATATTTAGAAACAATACAGTGAAAGATGATGAAAAATGAATCTAAAGTGACGCACATAATAGTTTAGTGAGAGTGAATAAAGCACAACTCAAAATGAACCTACATCCAAGTAACAATCTGCAAAGTCTTTATGTTATGACTGTGTCATACACTTTGAATTACTATAAGTCATGGTGACGATTTGGATCAGAAATTTATTGCCAGCAGTTAGAGTATTGAAGGAAAGGAAGGCTGCTTTGATCAGTCTGAAAACAGTGCCTAATCAGAATAATGAGCAACCCAATACAGCAATGATAATATATGAAAAGATTAAAGACTCCTTTGTGAAAAGAACCTACACCTTTTTCTAAATCTTGCCCATCTGATTACAAAATATTCCGGGGTTTACAAAACCATCTTGGTAGACTATTTCTTAACACACATTGTGAGTTCAGAACCGTCCTCTCCATATTTTCTTCCTATCAAAAGTGATTTACAAGAATGCGGTTAAAAAGCTTTTCAATTGGTAAAAGAAAATGAATTATAATGATGGACCCTGTGTTATTAAATGCTAATAAAATATAAAATTCTGATATTTTTTCTTAAACCTAGAATTTTAATGGACCAATATTATAATAA